>JXPG01008445.1:549-13281 GCA_001015175.1 Megaselia abdita
TTTTTTTAATGAGAGTTTATTTCTCTTTTTTTTCAGTCAGAATTTTGTTAATGTTTTATTTAGAATTTTTTTATTATTATTTTCTTTTTTTTTTTCTCTCTAGGGAAAAAGGAGGAAATTAAGGAAGACGAGAATATATCCGAACAACCAACCTTACAGAAGAGATCCGCACTAGATGCTGTCCTTGATGCGGTTTAGCAAAGAAGGATTTTATCGAGGTATTATTGTACGACTACACTTAAGACAATTGGTGTAGGTTAATAAATTTTGTTGCTAGAGAACGCGTGGTTTTAAAGTACAAAATTAAGTTTGTATATTATTCAACAGTACAGTTTTGAAGTATTTTCCTTTGACTATTTCCTCAAGAATTCTTTACTATTTTTGTGGGTTACCTTAAAAAAAAAAAAAAGTTATAGAACTGGAAACATTTCAGATATATTAAATATATAAATTTATTTCAGTTTTATGATTAGTTTTTTAAGTGAATGTTATTATTTTCTAAAATTTAATTAAGTATTATAATTCTATTCTTGATATTTATTACGATGCCTTATGGAAATTTTCGACTCTCCTTAGTTATATATACTCTTAAAATTAATAAAGTAAAGTCCTGCTCTCCTGTTGTTTGATTTATTGAATGCCTAAATTACAATATTTCCCCCACACACACACTCATAAAATAAAATCCCCACCCATAAAAAAGAAACAAAAAAGTGGTAGATTTTCTGGTAATTTTTATTTTATGTCGAAATTACACAATTCTTCTTAAACTGTTCATTCTTAGATCTTAGCGTTTATAAATTTCAATATCAATTGAGTTTTCTTCACGAAAAAAAGAAAGAAATACAGAAGA
The DNA here is from genome assembly GCA_001015175.1 of Megaselia abdita. NCBI lineage: Eukaryota > Metazoa > Arthropoda > Insecta > Diptera > Phoridae > Megaselia > Megaselia abdita. Next base: position 1,403 of record JXPG01008445.1, read on the forward strand.
ATTCAAAAATTCATCTAAAAAAACCGTGATTTCCTCTTTTTTCTTCTTCAAAAAAATAATAATAAAATATTATTATAATAATAAAAATTATATATTACACAAGTTCCTCTTTAACTTTACAATTAAAAGTTAGAAAAAAATTTAAACAACAAAATTAAAATAAAAAACAATCAAAAAACAATCCAAGGAAAAAAGTCGTGAGTTTTCAAAATTTTCTCGTATTTCTCAAAATGATTTCCTTATTTTGATTTTTTTTTTTTTTTGCNGGAAAAAAATGGGATTTGGGGTAAATATTTTTCATCTTTTTGATAATTTTTTAAAAATTTTCTATAAAAATTCCAATGGAAAAAAATATTCAAAAAAAAAACAATGAGTTTTTTATAAGAATTAATAAATTGTTTGAAGCATATTTTGTTGTAAATATTTTTTTTTGTTGATTTTTTTGTTTTTTTTTTAATTTTTAGTTTTTAAATTTTGAAGAAGTATTTNCGAAAAAAATGTGATTTGGTGTAAATATTTTTCATCTTTTTGATAATTTTTTAAAAATTTTCTATAAAAATTCCAATGGAAAAAAATATTCAAAAAAAAAACAATGAGTTTTTTATAAGAATTAATAAATTGTTTGAAGCATATTTTGTTGTAAATATTTTTTTTTGTTGATTTTTTTTGTTTTTTTTTTATTTTTAGTTTTAGTTTAATTTTAATTTAAATTAACGCTGCTGGATTTTAAAACTATTTCCTATTAAAATCTCTCCCTTCGTCGTCGTATCGATTTTTTTTCGAAATCTCAATTTATCTTAAACTTTTCACTTGTCTTTCTCGCTTTCAACTGGAGCGGATTTACCGATGGGAACTGCTGAACGGACTCTGTAGGAAAAAGATTTTTTTATTAGTTTAATTTTTTTATATTTTAATGTTTTTTTTTTTTTTTTTTNTAGATAATTGAGCTCTTTGATTCTGCCTCTGTTTTTTGAATATATATGAATTTTGAATGAAATATGAATTTTAAAAAATCCTTTAAGAACANAATTGTATCTCTGTTTTTTGAATATTTTATATTTCTAATATATAATCATCACAAAATAAAACACATTTCAAAATTTTGAAAAAAAAAATAGTTATTTCTTTGGAAATTTTAACTAATAATTGTTGGGATTTAAATGATTTTTAACTCTAATTCAATTTGCTTTCAAAGTTCAAAGATAATAATTTTGAAAATGCTAAAATATGAATTTTAAAAAATCCTTTAAGAACAAAATTAAAAATACTTTTTAAATAAACCATTTTTTTAAAACAAATGTTTATAGTTACAAAGTTTGACACTCTTTAAAAATCTTTTGAATCTTTAAAAATTTAATTTCTACAATTTTCTTTGTTCTTTAATTTTTGTTATTTTCAGATGTTTTTGATATTTTTTTAAATCAACAACAAAACTTTTCAGAAACAAATCAATTATTTACCTAGAAATAATTTAAGTAAATCAATGAGTCAAAATCCTAAATATTATTTTTTAAACAGCTTTAGTTCCCAAACAAAATCTGTTTAAAAATGACGATTTTTATTAAAAAACGACTTAAATTTTGTTTTAAATTTAAGACTTTATATAAAAAAATAAAAATCTAAATAAAATGCCACAAAGAAAAAATTTAAGTTTTAGAATTCTTTTGTAATATTTTATAATTATTACTTAAGATTTTTCATTTTTTTGTTATTTCACATTTTTTTTAAATTATACAACTTTAAGGAGTTCTTAAATTAAAATCGTCAAATTTGTTTGTTCGAAATTTTCAGACGAATGAATTTGAATTACTTTCAAACAAAATTATAAAATTAAACTATCAAATCTTATAATATAATTTTAAAATTTCAAATTCTAATACAAAACGTAATTCAAGTATTTTATTTTCAATTTGTGATTATTGTTATATTTTTATTTTTTTCCTTAAAAATTTACTTTAAATAAAACATTCTCAATTAAATGTGACAGCAATATTTTCAAGATTAACTGTGAGAATTCTTTAAAAAAAAGAAATACTTTAATATGCGTTTTTTTAAATTAAGAAATAATATTTTTGATTGTTTTAAATTTCTCAGTTCAAATTAAACAACTTTTAGGATTTTTTTAGTTACCCTTTTCATTTCTTTTAAAAAAGAAATAAATTCACTAGAGTTCTAATCATTTCAAATGTTTTTTTTAAATTTCTATTTCAAATTCGAGTTTTTAAAAATTTTAAATTTTGTTTTTTATATTTTTAAAATATGTATATTTTGGTTTTGAAAATTTTATTCTTTAAAACTACATATTTAAAAAAAAAACTTTCTTTTTTAATATAAACATACAAAATTAAATTCAAAGCTATATTTCAATTGTTGTTATTATCATTATTTTTTACAGAAATATTATATAAATATTTTTAATACACAAATTTTCAAAGTAAAAACTTTAAATAGTTGAAGCTTTAAAAAATTCCTATTTATGCAAATATATTCACAAACCCTGATTTAAAAAATTGTTAAATGAAGTTTTGGAAAGTTTTTTGGAACTGAAGTTTTGATGAAGTTCTTTTTGGATATTTTTTTTAATATTTAAAATTGTGAAATAAAAATTTCTATTTCAAATTCGAGTTTAAAATCTTCCTAATTTATTTATAAATTTTAATTGGTTATTATTTTTTTTAATTTAAAAAAAAAAATTATATTTCGGTTTTATATTTATCTTTTATCAAAACATACAACATTATATTTTATTTATAAAGTTTATTTGTTATAATTATTGTTTACAGAAAAAAAAATAGAATTTCTAATTTGTTTAAGATACATTTTTAAATGAAGTTCCATTAAAATCTTTAAAAAGTCAAAGCTTTAAAAACTCTAGAACTTGGAGTCTTAAATTATATTCTTAAAAAGATTTTCTTTTTTTTTTAAACTGATTTAATAAAAACAAAAAAGAAAAAAAAAAGTAAAGAAGTGTTGGAAAGTTTTTTGGAACTGAAGTTTTGATGAAGTTTTTGGAAATTTAAAATAGTTTAAATTGTTGGAATTATAATTCTGGAGTTTTAAAAAAAAAATTTAAATAATTATTTTTAACAAGTTTGCGAATTTTGAATATTTTTTAAGTCGAAAAATTAAAACAAAATATTTTTAAAGTAATTTAAAAAAATTACTTTAAAAATATTGTTAAACAAGATTTAGAGAAGTTTAGCATAGAAAAACTATTGAATTTTGTTTAATATAAAATTCAAACTACAAATTAGAGTGAAAGTAAAGTTAAAATTAGCAAAATTGGAAAAATATTGCAGTTTTAAAATTGTTATTTAAAAATAAAGTAAATTTATTTAAAAAAAACATTAAAAAGTTTATTAAAATCTAATTTTGAAAATATTTAGAATTTTGTTTAATAAAAATTAAATTAAATTGTAATTTTTGAACAAAGATAAGTATGAAATTTTTTTTGAAAAATTCACAAAAAAACTATTTAAATGTAATTTTTAAAAACTTTATTTCTTTGCTAAGAAAGATACAAGCTTTGAAATATATCATTTTTTCAACAATTTCTAAAATAATTTAAAAAAGTGGAAAAAGAAATGAAATGTTGAAAAATATTTTACCTTATATTATATTTTTATTATAAAGATTTTGAAAATTTAAATAGTTAAATAAATTTTGGAAGTTTTAAAATGCTATGGAATTTTGAAAGTTTTTCATAAAACTTTAATTCTAAGAATTTTGTTTTGTTTTTTTTAAGATATATTTGTTATTTTTTAATTTTCACAAAATTTATGTTTTTTTTTAAGGAAATTAAAGAAAAAAAAAAAACAAACATTAAATTGAAATTTAATTTTGTGGTTATTTTAACAATGAAAAAAAAAAAAACTAAATGTTGAAAGTCTTGAAATTTTTATTTATATTTCTTTAAAATTAATTCGTTCTTTGAATGAAACTTTTTTTAAATAAAATATATTTAATCTAAATTAAATTTGAAAATTTATTTTTAATTTGAAGTTTTTTTTAAATTGTTTTTTTTTTTTTACACAAAAAAAAATTATCATTTTTCAAAAATGTAATCTTTATGTTAATATTTAAAAAAAATCTTAAATTTTAACAGAATTTAAGACAGAGTTAACAATAAAGGTCTCTATAATATTATATATTATTAATAATATGAACAAAATAAAAAAAAAGTTGAAAAAGAAATGAAATTTAGAAAAATGTTTTATCTCATATTACATTTTGTTTTAAAAATTAAGTTTTTAAGAAAATTTAACAATTATTAATGTAAATAATTTTTGGAAGTCTTAAAATGCTATGGAATTTTGAAAGGTTTTCATAAAACTTGTACTTTTAGTTTCAAATATTGTTATTTAAAAAAAGATAGATTTTGTTATTTTTTTAATTTCAACAAAAATTATGTTTTTTTTTTAAAGGGATTTTCTTAAAATTTTTAAAAAATTTAATATTTTGAAAAATGAAATAAAAAATACAAGAATCAAATTGAAATTCAATTTTCTTTTGAAAAAAAAACATTAAAAAACATAAACGTGGAAAGTTTTAAAATATTTATTTAAATTTATTTAAAATAAATTAGTTTTTGGAAGTTTTAAAATGCTAGTTTTTCATAAAACTTTAATTCTTAGAAAGCTTTTTTTACTATTTGTTTTTGTTATTTTTTTAATTTCAACAAAATTTATGTTTTTTGAGAAAATTTCTTGCTAATTTTTGAAAAATGTTATATTTTCAAAAATGGAATAAAAAAGATAACAAAAATTAAATAGTTTTTTCTTTTTTTGTCGTTTTAACATTGAAAATGAAACTGAATGTTGAAAGTCTTGAAATATTTGTTTATATTTCTTTAAAATAAATTAGAATTAATCTTTTTTTTAATATAAAATATAATTAATCTAAATTTTATTAAAAAATATATTTTTAATTTGAAGTTTTTTTGAAATTGATTTTTTTATGAAGTTTTGGATATTCCATGAATTTTTAATTGACAAAGAAATAAAAAATGTAATATTTACGTTAATATTAATAAAAATTCTTGAATTTTCCCAGAATTTAAGACAGAATAAACAAATTAGGTCTCTATAATATTATATATTATTAACAAAAAGTCCTTTCCGAATGTGATTTGAATAAAAAGAGCTCTAAAAAGCCTCTGAATAAAAAAAGAGCCTTTATGAGTTCTAGAAATCTGTTGTTATAAGATATTCCATTTCAATTTCAAAAAGTTTGAATTTTTTTTGAAATAGTAAAAATAATAAAAATATGTTTTACTATAAAATTTTAAAGACATTTTTTCAAGGTGATTTTTCAATGAAATTTTTTTTGATTTTGTTCTTTTTGAGTAAAACTGCTGAAAAAAACTGCTAAATTAGAAAGTGAATTTAAATGATTTAATAAAAGTCACAAGCAAAGAAGTGATGTATTTACTTTTCTATTGAAAAAATAATTAGAAATAAAGTGTTAAAACACAATTAGAGGGAGGTGAAATGTCTTATATTCATTGCTTTTTTTAAATCCTTCAATAAAGAATTTTTTCTTGATTCTAAATCAGGAAATCCAACTATTTTAAAAGTTTCTCAAAAAACTTATCACCTCAGGTAGTCATAAAAAATTGCCGTAGATCAGTAACGGACCACCAAAACCTTTACATAATTTTAAAAAAAAGATAGAAAACCTTTCACATACGTCATTCCCGATAAAAAAAAACTCGTTCATAGATAAAGCTTCTAAAAATACTCACTTATCGGTGATTTCGGAGATTTTTCCATGAACCAATTCGAGATAAGCATCAATGGATTGCTTGTTGTTCTCGTACACCTTTGGCAAAGTGAACAATGCGACGTAAGCTAAAAGTAGACGGGGAAAAAAGATGATGACGTTGACCAAAATGCAGACAACGCAAACAAAACTCACCCATAGTGACAAGGGTCATTCCATTGAACCAAGCTCCAATATAAGTCAAAAGCCACAAGATTCCTCCGAACTTAAGTGAATCGATCAAATCCTCAACCAAGAAGAGTCTTCTCAACTCTGTAACGAATCCGTTAAAGTGTGCCACAACAGTTCCGCACACTTCTTGGGACTTCTCCTGGGACACAGTCACATCGACTTCCAAGTATTCTCTATAGGAAATATTATTAAAAATCACAAACAAAAAGAACAGTGTCTGAAACTCACTTGAAAGGATGTCCTTCGTTTGTTTTGTGAACGGCGGTCATGATGGTTTTGTAGATGCGGAATGCAACTGCTCCTGTCAGCAAGAAGATCGACAGGTAGGCCAACACGCTGATTACGGAGAAACATGATACGGCTAGCAATGTGATCAGTCCAGCTCCAAAGACGATTCCAGATTTCTTGACATCACGCCAATAGATGAGTGACTCCACTGCGGAAAGAAGAAAACAATCAAGTTAGAAATGCGTCGTGTCATTTTTATTGAATTTCGAATTTGAATCGATGTATTAAAGTTAATAAGGTTTTGGATCGAAATTCCACCTGGACCACGTTGAGGCAATTCAATGAAGTTGGAGTTGTTGCGAGAGAATCTTTTGTTACCACCAGCCATTTCTAATACTTTGTTTCAATATCAACTAAAAAAGTGTAAACGTAATTACTAAACAGAGAAAAAACACAACCAACACTGCAGGAAGGTTAACGCTTAACTGAAAGAAGATAGTGTTTTGTAGCGAAGACAATGCGATGGAAACCAAGGGGCGAAGGCGATTTTTTTTGTTTATAAATAGGGAGTTTCGATGTGGGTTTTAAGTTTTGTTTTAATTTTAAAATTTAAAATAGTATTTATTTTTTGTTTTAATTTTGGAATTAGAATTTTAAAATTTATTTTTTTTTAAGTTTTAAATTTAAGTTAGGAAATACTTATACAATATTGTCAAATTAGAACTTAAGAAAAAAATTAATTCAGGAAAAATATTGCGGTTTTAAAAACAAAATTATATTCTTAGAAATATAGAAATTATAAATAAAATTAAATTATAGTAAAATGTTGTAAAAGTTATTAAGCTCATAAAATTAAATTTTGAACAAAAATAATTGCAATTTTCAGAGGGTTTGAAAATGGAGTTATCTTAGAGATTTTAAATTTTAAGTATTGAATATTTCTAAACACATTTTTAAAATTTAATTTCAGAAAATGTCGTTTTAAAAAAAAAGCGAATGTTTTTTCAAACATTTTTAAAAAATCAAACGATAATTTAAAAAAAAATAATTGTAAAATTGATTTTGGATGAATTTTTAAAATCTTACTTCTTTGAATTTAAGATATTTTTTGTCTTAATTTTGAAATTAATATTTAAAGAAAAAAAATAAAAGGTTTTCAAATTATTATTTTTAATGCATTTCAAGTCTTGATAATTTTCTAGTGAACGGAATTCTGTTTAAGATTTATAAAACNCTTTGAATTTAAGATATTTTTTGTCTTAATTTTGAAATTAATATTTAAAGAAAAAAAATAAAAGGTTTTCAAATTATTATTTTTAATGCATTTTAAGTCTTGATAATTTTCTAGTGAACGGAATTCTGTTTAAGATTTATAAAACTTATTTATTTTGAATTAAATTTTGAAATTAAAATTTAAAGGAAACTGATTTTTCAAATTATTATTTTTAATGCATTTCAAGTCTTGATAATTTTGTTGTGAACGGAATTCTGTTTAAGATTTATAAAACTTATTTATTTTGAATTAAATTTTGAAATTAAAATTTAAAGGAAACTGATTTTTCAAATTATTATTTTTAATGCATTTCAAGTCTTGATAATTTTGTTGTGAACGGAATTCTGTTTAAGATTTATAAAACTTATTTATTTTGAATTAAATTTTGAAATTAAAATTTAAAGGAAACTGATTTTTCAAATTATTATTTTTAATGCATTTCAAGTCTTGATAATTTTGTTGTGAACGGAATTCTGTTTAAGATTTATAAAACTTATTTATTTTGAATTAAATTTTGAAATTAAAATTCAAAGGAAACTGATTTTTCAAATTATTATTTTTAATGCATTCCAAGTCTTGATAATTTTCTTGTGAACGGAACTCTGTTTAAGCCTTTAAAATTTATTTTTATTTTTTTTATTTTGAAATTAAAATTTAAAGGAAACTGATTTTTCACATTATGATTTTTAATGTTTTGCAAATATTGAATATTTTCTTGTGAGTGGAACATTTTAAAAATAAGAATTATAAAAAAAGTTTAAATTTTGGAAAGCATTATTTTTTTGAATCACTTTCTTTGCTTTTTTAAAATTAATTTAAAAAAAACTAAATATTAATACAATAAAAGTAATGGAATTTTAAAAAATATTTTGTTTTATATTATATTCAAGTAAATAAATTTTAAATTTGTATGAAATTATAATATTAAAAAAATTATAAAAATTTTAAAGACTTTAAAATTAATTTTTAAAAATGTGTTAAAATTTGAATTAAACTTTTTTTAAATATTTAATTATTAAAAATATTTAAATTCTTAGTTTCAAAAGCTTTTTTTTTCATTTTGTTTCTTAAAGTTATTTTTTTTTTTTTTTCTTATTTTTTAAAGAATTTTGTATTAAAAAAATGGTGTAAATTAATCAAAATTTTTGACATATATTTTTGACTTTAGTTAATAATTTTTTTAAATAAAAATTATTAATTAAATGTTTAAAAATAAATTTTAATTTTTAAAGTGGTGTAATTCATATATGGTGTTTTTAAGATAAATGTTTGAGAATGTCTTTTTAATTTTAAAAACAAAACATTTTTATTATGTATTTTTTTATTAATATTAAAATAAAACTTAATAAAATGTTTAAATTAAAAAAAAAAAAAAACGATTTTTAACCTTTTCAAAATAAGTAATTTTCTTGATATTAAAATTCAATTCACTTTTTTTACTCGAAAATATTAAGCTTAATGAAATATTTAAAAATAACTTTTTTTATTGTCTTTTTATTTAGTGGAATTAGGATGAAAATTGGAAATACAACACATCTTTGTATATATTAATTACTTAATTAATTAAAAAATAAAATTAGAATTTCAAGAGTTTTTTACTATTTTTATTTTTGTGAAATTAAAACAACATTTTAAAAATGAACACATTTTTAAATATTAAACTTCATATTTAATATTTAAATCGAAAATATTAAAGCTTAATCAAATGTTCAAAATTAATTTTTTCAAATGCTTTCAAATAAAAAATCATTGAATTTTCAAGGTTTTTGTTTAATTTTTAAATTCAAGAATTACATTTAGTTGTATATTTTAATGTTTTTTTTTAATTTAAATTTAATTTTAAAGTAGTGAGTGAAAACAAAATTGTTAATACATTTTTTAATATAAAACTTTTTATATATTACCCATTTTTGGTAATTAATATTAATATTTTAATTTTTTGTGGAATTAATATCTTGGAAACATATAATTTTTTTGTATTTTTTTTATTTTCAGAATTTAAATAAATATAATTTTTTGTTTGTTTGAAAATATGTTTTTTTTTTTGTATATCAACATTATAATTTTTTTTTTTTTATTGAAAATATTGTGGATTGATTAAATGTTTAGTAATAATTATAAAAACAAAACAGATTTAAGATGTTTTTTGAAGGTTTTAAATAAAAAAAATAAAGGAATGAATACATTTTTTTATTGAAAACATTAAATGCTTAAAATAACAAAAAATAATGTGAAACATTTTATTTAATATTCAAAAATATTCTATAATAATAATTTTGAATGTTTTTAAATATTTATTTAAATTTTTTTTTTATTTTTTAAAAAATATTGATCAAGATTTTAATTTAAAAACATAATTTAAATTTTAAAAGTTTTTTTTTAAATTGGGTTTTGTAAAATTTGTTTCATTTGAAAAAAAAAAAAAACACAGTTTCAAAGATTTGAATTTTTTATTCATTCAATTTTATAACAGTAGTGGAATTTAAAACAAAAATCTGGAAATATTTATATTATTTTTTATTAAACTTTTTTTGATTTAAAATACATAGTAAAATGTTTAAAAATTATTTCAAAATGATTTACAACTATTTTTGTTTTTCTATTTTATTTTAACATTAAAGATTAAATAAGAAAAATTGTGGAATTAAAATAAAACAATTAAATTTTAACAATAACTTTAAATTTAAACAATATTATAAAAAAAAAAAATAAATCTTGATATTTTTTTTTAAATATTGTAAGTATTTTTAAAATTAAATTTTGTTAAATATTTAAAGTTTTGAAACAAATAATCAAAAAAGTGTCTCTAAATCAAAAATATTGAAACTGAATTTTCTTGAAAAAGAAACCTTACAAAAACAAATATATATTTATAAATATAAAATAATAAAAAAATAGCAATTCCCACTATCTAAATTAATTTCCTTCCGCTTCCATAAAAACCCAACCATAAAGACACAGCGTCTCTTTAACGCGATAAGAAAGAAAGGTGGTCTTTGGGAGTGCTGTCAGGTTTGAGATAGCTGAGCTTCCAATAAAAACCTTCGTGTAAACCTAAAGAAATCCAACAGACCTATCACCACTTCACGTTAACGTGTCAGTGAGTTGGACAAATATTTTATAACAAAATAAATTCGATGCGATTCTTCGTACGTTCGTTCATTCTTTAGAAAGAGAAAGGGGCATCTTGGTCTTGGTCTTGGAAACCGGTTTCATTTTATTCAGTGTCTTGTTACACTTTTTATTTATGAGATGTGATGAAAAGATGAAGATTGAAAGGGAGATTGAGTTTTCAGTTGGTGGTTGGGAGGCTGTGTGAGATGGTCGCACTTGACTAGAAACAAACAACAAACAATGAGTGAATTCTAGAGTTATGAATGAGTAATTTCAATTGCAAATGATGTCATGGGCTTTTGCTCATTGGTATTCGTTGGTGGTTCACGCGGGGTTTGTTTTTGGTGTTACCGGTATTCCTGACTTGTGTTATTTCGGTAGATGACGAGGATGATGAGGAGTAGTCTAAACAGAATGTGTCATTCTTATTTGTTTTTGGTGATAATTTTTGTTATGCGGTGAATTTAATTGAAGTGACAGTTGACAAAAATAATTCGAAAAAAAAATCTCTATAAAAAACACTTATGATCTACTTAGCTCAACCGATCGTTAACCTGTATGAATTAAAATTCATTAAAGTCAAGGAAACCAACGATTGGCAAAGATCCACGCAAAATCATCATTTGTCTTAGTGTCATAAAAACCGCACCTGTTATCTCAGGAATCAATTTTTAATGAAAGGAAGAAACTACTGAACTACTTATTTCACACGATGTTGAACNTGTATGAATTAAAATTCATTAAAGTCAAGGAAACCAACGATTGGCAAAGATCCACGCAAAATCATCATTTGTCTTAGTGTCATAAAAACCGCACCTGTTATCTCAGGAATCAATTTTTAATGAAAGGAAGAAACTACTGAACTACTTATTTCACACGATGTTGAACTAGTTACTCTTTACTTTTGAGAACATTCACCTATAAAATATTTGAAAAATTGGTGGTAATGAAAAAGACTAGTGACTGTTGGCATCAGTCCACGTCCACATCACATTTTATCAACATGAATCAACTGAATTTGAAAGATGTTGGGCAATTTTTCTTTTTTTTTCAGGTTTATTTTTCTATACCTTTTTTTGTGAATGGGGTTTATTTTCTTTTAAATAGTAATATTTTTTGGTGCTGTTTTTCAAAGAAAATATCCCTTAATACCTGACATAAAATAATCACTGATTAACTACACTTTTATACTAGAAAATTTCTGGGAGGATAATAAAAAAGATAGAATTTGTGTTTCTGTTTTAATTCCATATTCCATAAAATTAAGAAGGATGTCCTATTTTAAATTATCACTTTTGCTTTAAAAAAAAAA
>JXPG01008446.1:271-13816 GCA_001015175.1 Megaselia abdita
TTTTTAGGGCTCTAAAAGGCTTATTTTTAACTTGATGAGATTTGTATGAACCATGTAAAACTTCTAACGTCTTGTTTTTCTTATAGAGTTTTTAGAGTACGGGAGGAAAATGAGTACTCGACGATGAAAGATATAAGAGCAGGAGTTCCACAAAGTAGCTTATTAGGTCCATTTTTGTACTTAATATATCCAAGTGATCTACCCGAAATGGATGGTATAAAATTTTTGCTATATTTTCAGATGATACTGCATTAATAACCGGTCGCGATATTGTATCCAAATTATAAGAAACAAATGATTCAATTTCTAGTTGTTGCACACGTTGGAAAATTAAGTTTAACGAAGTCTTAAATTTAAAGTCTGTTCAAAGAACTTTACGTTAAGAAGCATTGAAAATCCACCCAATGTTACACTTAAAAATATTGAGGTATTGACAATAAAGCAAGGTATGATAAACTATATATAAGTTGAAACTTATAGGAACTACATTTTATGTGTAAATATATTTTGTACGAAAATTCTACCTGGTTCGTTTAATCCGTATGAATGCTCAATTAACTGTGAATTCTATTTAGAGCAAATCTTTTACCTGTTTGAGTTTTTAAGGAAGTAGGAACAGCTGTGTTAGATTGATAACTACAAATTCTATTAAAGAATAAAATTATAACAAACAGAATATTTATTTTTATTACATCCTTTTAATTCATACAAATATTTCCCACTTTTATGAAAGTATTTCTCAAAATATTTTAAAGATATGATAAATTAATAGAATAATTCTTTAGCTAAAATTTAAAAGTAAATAAATCAATATACTTCATTTGTTAACTTCCCACGTATTACTTTTACTAAGGTCAAATTCTATATCCTTGGATGTAATATTTGAAATAATGTAATTGGCTTACTCTAATTTTGGATTGTCATATCGGTATTGTAAATTGCTAAACCAATTCTTAAAAAGTGTACCATTAAAAGAATCTCTCCAGTTAAGAAAGAAAACCGGTTCTATGTACTTGTTTGTTCCCCAATGAAGCTGGTTTTCTTTGAAATAGGATACTTGGATTGACTCACTCACTCACGTTCCTCAAAGTTTGTTTGCTTAAGAAAAATACATATATCGAGATCTTTATTTGCTCTTGAAACATCTAGCAACAACAAAAACAATATGAAGAGCTTAAACTTCATAAAACTATCTATATTGGTATCGATGTGAAGAGGCTCTTCATCTCTTTATCTGTCCAGTCATTTCTCCTAATCTTCAAGATTAACCTTTCTTATGAAAAAAATGAGGTATATGGAAGACTGTTTCTTGGTTTGTATTTTTGACAGTTTCGCGATAAGATTCGATCGATCACGTACCATTAGTGACATTCCGTGTATTTCACTTTAAAATATACAAGGTAATTTTCTTATTTTTTTGTTTTATTGTATTTTTTTAAAGTTTCGTATTTGATTGATGTATTTAAACAAAATTTACTACTCAAAATCGTGTACAAAATTTCCATTGTTCTAGAATTTTGAAATTTTGTTAAGAAAATTCTTCAATAAAATTCAAAAACTAAACAAAACGTCTTAATAAAAAAAAAACTACATTCTTATAAAATAAAATCTTGCTCTATTCAAAATCGTTTGTAACGTATCTGAATTAGCTCTTCAGTTCAGTTTGTAGATTATGCATTGGTATCCACATTCCAAAGTAAACAAAATAATAACATCAAGTTCATAGTAAACCATTGTCTTTTGCTTAAGCGTGCTTCTGCCTTTGTATGCAAAACAGGAAAACCAATTCCATATTTTACAAAACATATAAAACAAAAGATCAGTAAAATTATATAAAAATCTCTATCACTTCATGGAAAGAGTTTCCATGGTTTCCTTTTCCGTTTTAAAGTTTTCTTATTTGCTATACTTTTGACTCCATGGAAAACTGCACGTGTAAATACTTAATATCCTCCCATTATTCTGGATCGGTTGAATGAAGAATAACTTGACTTCACTTTGCTACCAAAGTTATTGTCCATAATCCACAAACAACCCTCAATGGTCTTCTCTTTTCTACTTAACAATTGATTTCCTTTTGCATTTTAAATGGAGTTTCCCTTTTTGTTAAACCATGTAGCGAAGCAGCTTTTTTCTCTTCCAATAAATTTAATAAAATCCCATCATCAGTATTTTAAAGTAAACTCATAAAAACAAGCGGAAATTGGAAGGAAATCAAAAAAGCAATTTGATCAAGGAAGAAAAAGTTGACTGACTCATCTGTTCGCATCAATAAAATGTGATGGAACAATTGCCCGATTATAAATCAAAAAAATACTATTTTGAAATAATGGAAACCATAATTCTATCTCCTCGTCCACCACACATAAGCATAAGAAGCACTTTCGAAAACTAAAATAGGCACAATAAACACATCCGGTGTACAGGACAAAAGGTGATTGCAAGCAGCATGATGATGATGCTCTAGCTTCTTATTGCATGTATGAAAATCTATTTTCATAACACGACATATTTCTCTATTCAATTCTTTTAAAGAACGTGAATGTTCTTCTTATAACAAAGCATAATGCACAAACATTAGCGTTCTTTTGTCATATTTTTTTCTTACTTCATTTGCGAACAAATATTATTGTTAGAAATGGGTGGCGGTTAAAACAAATTACTGAAGGGGCAGCTATACTTTGGAAGAAACTCTACACAATATGATTGAGATATATCTTGAGAAATGATGTGTTTTTGAATGAGAATTCCTGAGGATAGAGAGGTGTCCTGGACAGACAAAGGCTATGGGTTCGAGTCCCACTCTTGCCTTTGCTGTCTTTTCGTTGACACATTGAAAAATTAGGTTTTAGTAATCTTATATAGATTCTCCCTCACACTATTCAAAAATATCAGAGTAAACCTTAAGTTATAGAAGAAATATCATTAATGAGATGATTAAGTAACAAAATTCTCTCTTATTTTATGGTTAAAGTTTTGTATTGGGAGAAACCTGCCCTACAACTTCCAAACATTAAATGATATTTAAACATTATTCTAGTATATCTAAACACTTCAGAACAACTCTTGCTATCAGGAAAAAAATGTGTGAAAATATAAAATTAATAAAAGTTAACGGGGTTTGAACTCAAGAAGAACAACTGATATTATATAATAGATTAATCTTCTAGAATGTTTTTTGTCTGTTCTTCTAGTAATATCTGCTCTTCAGACTATAATATCAAACATAATTATTTTAAAATGCTTTTTTGTTCAAAGCCTTATATGCTACGTACTATGAAAAACGAAATGTTGTACACTCATATTTTAATGTACTGCAGAATGACATATTTAAAATGTAAAATTCAATCACATATTTCGTTTGATATTCTACACTCGTAGCACACTTATACATTTCATATTAAATTATTTAAAAATAAAGATATGAAACGTTGTCGAAACACAATTTATGAATAGCTTTTGGTAAACTGAAAAAACGCAATGTGTACAATACATATTTCAAGGTGTAAAATTTAAAATGTAAAATTCAATCACATATTTCGTATGATGAATACTCTACACTCGTAGCACATATTTAATTATTTAAAAATAAAGATATGAAACGTTGTCGAAACTCAATTTATGAATAGCATTTGGTAAACTTTACCCTACATATTTCAAGGTGTGACATATTTAAAATTAAAAAAGTATTCACATATTTCGTATGATGAATACTCTACACTCGTAGCACATATTTAATTATTTAAAAATAAAGATATGAAACGTTGTCGAAACACAATTTATGAATAGCTTTTGGTAAACTGAAAAAACGCAATGTGTACAATACATATTTCAAGGTGTAAAATTTAAAATGTAAAATTCAATCACATATTTCGTATGATGAATACTCTACACTCGTAGCACATATTTAATTATTTAAAAATAAAGATATGAAACGTTGTCGAAACACAATTTATGAATAGCTTTTGGTAAACTGAAAAAACGCAATGTGTACAATACATATTTCAAGGTGTAAAATTTAAAATGTAAAATTCAATCACATATTTCGTATGATGAATACTCTACACTCGTAGCACATATTTAATTATTTAAAAATAAAGATATGAAACGTTGTCGAAACACAATTTATGAATAGCTTTTGGTAAACTGAAAAAACGCAATGTGTACAATACATATTTCAAGGTGTAAAATTTAAAATGTAAAATTCAATCACATATTTCGTATGATGAATACTCTACACTCGTAGCACATATTTAATTATTTAAAAATAAAGATATGAAACGTTGTCGAAACACAATTTATGAATAGCTTTTGGTAAACTGGCAAAACGCAATGTGTACCCTACATATTTCACGGTGTGATATATTTAAAATGTAAAATTCAATCACATATTTCGTATGATGAATACTCTACACATATTTAATAATTTAAAAATAAAGATATGAAACGTTGTCGAAACATGATGTATGAATAGCTTTTGGTACACGGACAAAACGCAATGTGTACCCTACATATTTCAAGGTGTGACATATTTAAAATTAAAAAAGTATTCACATATTTCGTTTGATGAATACTCTACACTCGTAGCACATATTTAATTATTTAAAAATAAAGATATGAAACGTTGTCGAAACTCAATTTATGAATAGCATTTGGTAAACTTTACCCTACATATTTCAAGGTGTGACATATTTAAAATTAAAAAAGTATTCACATATTTCGTTTGATGAATATTCTATACTCGGAATTATATTTTTGAATGTGTATAGTACATATTCCTTGTGTAGGCTACTTATTTTAAATTGAGCAATGCACATTAAAATAATATTTATTTATTAATTATAAACAACCAACAACAAATCTAAGACCACAACCACATTTGTACTTGCATAATTCGCAGCTTAGGTCCTTTAATTATAGTACTAATAGTAACCAGTAAGATAAAATATTGTTAAATTAAATTTTGGAATCAAAATTGAATAAAAAGACAATTTTCTCTGTTTCTAACAGACTCTCCGATTACCTTCCATCTTCAAAAATCTTAATAGTTTTAATCCTTTCCAATCCTATAAACCAATATAAAATTCCGGAACACCAATTTCTCTCTTCATTTCTTCAATTCAAATGAATTATTTCCAAGGAGAGTAAAGAAAATATTCTGTAATTACCATCCTCGATCCCCCAATATTGAAGAGTCCCACCTTCCCTGCGTAACCTGTTCGTCATCTTACCAACAACAATGTGCTCATAATGATATAAATTATTTCCGCAGACAAATTACAGATGCTTATTTCTTTTTGTTAGCGCTTCTATTCAACCTAGAGCACGAACATCTTCTTTCTTTCTATTTGTTCTAGCAATTAAATTCGAGTTGACTTTAGAATAATATATTTCCTCCTTTCCAATTCTATTTTCGAATACAAATAAAACATATCCCATCCTCATCCATCCATCTACCTATAACAATAGAATGGATGAAAAAAGAGCAGCGTTTGATTTGTAATTCATCATCAAAAGCGATTCTCTACTTACAAACATCACATCAAGCATCAAGTAGATAGAAAGATTGGGATCCCAAAAATACCAACCACAAAAAAAAACATCAAAGAGCCTTCTTCCACACTTTCCATTTCATTATGACGATGATGATGACTTCCCTTTTGTTGTGCCATTAATAATTCATAAAAATTCCGATCAGAAAGGAGTCGAGTTGAGTGTATTCATTCAGTCAATATGCAAAGCTATAGAAGCTAGCTGATTTCTATTTTCGCTTTAATTGGGGTCATCAATTGCATGTTGTAGATCTAAAGATATATGTAGATGACGATGAGGAAGTTGGCCAGGCGGAAAACCTTCCGTGCTCTGCTTTAAGAAATCATCACAAATTAGCGCGGAAAAGTAAACAAATTGTTTTGAGTTATTCAGCTATTTTTCTTCTTGTCAACTTATTTCCTGTAGCAACAAGGGGTTGCTTTTTAATCCATGGTAATGTGTTGCATGCAGCTGCAACACGTTTATATTAGGTTTTTATCAGCCGGTCGGTGGGTCTTATGATTAAGCTTTGCAAGTCGCGTGTTGTTCATTCAAGGAGAAAATTGGGTAGTTTGGTTTAATAAGAGGATTCTTGTTCTTAATTCAGCTGGTTTTGAGTGGTTTTAGATTGGATTTGTCAATGCTTGTTAATGATTTAAAATGGCTCAGATTTTTGTTCTTATTATTAAATTAATGTATAATATCACACTGAAAAGAACGATATGTGTACCTTAAATATTTTAATATACATTTGATGAATATTCTACATTCGAAATATGTGTGCTACACATTTTAATGATCACAAAATAAATATTGCTTTGAGTGAGTGCAATATTTTATTTCTGCAGTACATATCCTGTTCATGATGCACAAATTTTAATGATAAAAATTTAATTCTTGTCAGAATTCTACACATTTCAATGAGTATCTTACATATTCAAATATGTAGTCTACACAATAAATGTGTGTTGAGAATTATCAAAATAATATGTCTTCTACATATTTTACATGTGCTCTGCGTATTCATAATGTATTGTATTTCTAAATATTTTTGAATGTGAATATAACATATTATTTGTGTAGGTTACATATTTTAAAGTGTGTGTTCCTTTTTTTATGAGCAAAATAAACCAGACACATTTCAAAATATACAATTATATATGAAAAATTATTTAAATTATTTTATACATTACTTAAAAACGAACACGTATTTTAAAATTCAAATTTATTCCAACAAAGCTGTTCATAATGTATTGCTTTCAAAAATTATTTGTTCTATAAATAATTCCTTTAACTCCCTTAAAAATATCCCCAACGTAAAACATCTAAAAACACAATGGACGAAAGTATCCCTTTGATTCGCACGTACTATGTTTATTGTCCGTTCCGGCTATATTATTGTGCTTTTTAAAAGGGTTTGAATAGTAAATTAACGACTATTTGAGAGAGTCCTTCAACCTTTGACCAGTCGCATAGGTAATAACAATAAAATTCGATGGCCTTTTCAATTGATCTAATAATGAATTGCTTTTTTCTGTTTTTCAAATTAACGACTGCCACTGTT
This sequence comes from Megaselia abdita, assembly GCA_001015175.1. NCBI lineage: Eukaryota > Metazoa > Arthropoda > Insecta > Diptera > Phoridae > Megaselia > Megaselia abdita. The sequence continues at coordinate 7,368 of JXPG01008446.1, forward strand.
TACCGAAGAAAACAATTCATCCTGCTAATGAAAATGTTATTTTATAGAACAACAAAAAACGCTCTTTGAACTACAAAGAGAATCAAATTTAATTGGAATTAAATAAAAAAATAAAATTACGCAAGCAAACGTGAAAGAGAGAGTTTTCTTTGTTGGTTTTTGTGACATTTTTTACTTGATGGTTGTAATTTTTTTTTAAATTCCCAGGAGACTCACAGTGAGAATATCCAATTTCCTTTTCAATCATTTAGAAATTACAATAAAGAAATGGGAGTTAGGGAATTGAAAACAAATTATTGAGTTAAGATGTTGAATTAAAAAAAACGGCTATTAACATTAATTGAAAGGTTTTAGTGTTTTAAAATCTGTGAAACACGCTGTGCTTCATCAGTACTATAAAATAACTTTAGTAATGATGGAATTTTTCGAAAATTATTCTAGATGAAAATTGTTTAATTGAAGTTTAAGCAACTTTAGGGTTTGTATTTTAAAATGGAAGTTTCAAAGTCTACATTACAATTTTAGAGCATTTTTGAAAAGTTTTGAGATGAAGATGAGTATGTAAGCATATCCACCACGATGTGCTTCATCAGTACTACACATAAATGTTAGTAATGCTGGCAATTTTTAGAAAATTATTCTATATGACTTCCATAAAGAAATGGGAGTTAGGGAATTGAATTTAAAAAAAACGGTTATTAACATTAATTGAAAGGTTTTAGTGTTTTAAAATCTAGGAAACACTCTGTGCTTCATCAGGACTACAAATTAACGTTAGTAATGCTGGAATTTTTTGAAAATTATTCTATTTAAAACATATTTTTGAAAAGTTTTGAGATTAAGTATGAATATGTAAGCATAACCACCACGATGTGCTTCATCAGTACTATCAATTAGCGTTAGTAATTCTGATTAGTAAATAAAGAATTAAGTAAGAAGATCGTCAAAGAAGAAACAAGTGTTTTGATCTAAACTTCATCTAAAACTCTTCAAAGTGGTATCAAAAATGTGTTAAAAAGATTTCAGACATCTAAGCGTTATCCAAGTTTGAAAATCAAAAACCCTGCTTGAGAGAACGTACACTAAGGCAAGTTTTCCATAAGGTCTTTTAAGAACAATCTTCTGACGAAACTATCGCACTACCACAATGAAACAATACCAAAGCAGAACATTAACGCTTTTTTATCTCATCAAAAACCAATCATCAACTCAATATCATTGTTATTTTATCTAAGACATTCATCACTGATTTATATCACACTTTAACTTTCAACAAACCCAACAACGTATTAATTCATTTCATATCCATACTCAGAGGGTTAGCGAGGACACGAACCTTAGCGGAGACACTATTTGTGAAAGCGAGGAATTTTTGTTTTCTCATGCAAACTCAAAGATGGATTTAAATTATGCAGAAACAACAGCCAAATGCAAAATATGTAGTAGGGATACAACGTATTGAATTCATTTCATCCATACTCAGAGGGTTAGCGAGGACACGAACCTTAGCAGAGACAGTATTTGTGAAAGCGAGGGATTTTTTGAATTGTTGTGTTCTCATCATGCGAACTCAAAAGATGGATTTCAATTATGCAAAAACAACAGCCAAATGCAAAATACGTAGTAGGGATATCTTTTTAGAAAAACAGACCGTTCATTTGAGATGTCTATCCGCCCGAGAAAAATCTTTATTGATATATGATTTCGTCTCTTCACTGTGAAATTAAAGCAATTAATGCCAAACACTTGACCTAGCCATGAATATTGACAATGCCGACTGAGAATGTGAGCTTCAACCTGAGCCTTAAATTGCAGGTAGAGCATTAAGGAAGACTACACCGATGTTTCAGTTCAGTTACATTTAAGTCAGGCTTCGATTGATAAAATCAATAATGTCCCAACCTTCTCAGAGGTGTAATACAAATCTACTTTAATTTTATGTTGCAAATATTCTCAGCCCCATAAAATTCCTTTTCAAGACACCCTAGACATACCAGGTCATCGTCTTCTCTAACAGCAAACAATAGAATCTACTAATTGCCTGCTATTTTAGCCAAATATAAAAGAAACTCTTTGTATTTCGCATCAAAAAACAATCAACGCCATCATCCATCTTTCTATACACACATCATTCCATTGTTAAACAAGACTAGAAATTAAAGTCATATATTTAGACATAGATTACATTACATTGTGTTATATTGTAATACCAATCAAATGAAATCATTCCACTTTGATTGGGGTATGACAATGTGTCTAACACGAAAAGGAAATATTCTTTTCACGATAAATATAAATATTATTGTCATCAGAGTGAAAGTAAAATTGAAGAGTTGCCTCTGGGGAGTTCGGTTGATGGGTTATCCTTATTGGAAAGGCGAAATGTATTGTTATAATCAGCTTACCACCGAAAAGATAAAAACTTTGCACCAGAACACTCATCCAACAATGGAAGATTGATTATTTCCAGCAAAATGAGAATAAGAAAGCTTAGAAGCTTATCTCTGGAACAATGACACAACCCTCTTATAACAATAAACCCCTAATGACTGTACACTGTAACCTTTCAACGCTTTTCATTATCCTTCGTCTGGTAAACTTCTAAGAATCCTTAGGCAGCCCCTAGTAATTACATTTAAATTTTCTCCCGCCATTATTTTTTCTAATTAAATTTTAAAATCAATTGTATGAATTATGGCAAGGACTTCAAAAACACAATGGGACTATTATCTTTTGAATTGAAATATGTTATTCAGATTTTGACAAGGGTGTGAAGGTTTTTTTTGTTAATTGTTGGGTTTTGCAATATTATATGAAGAACAAGAAAGAGGAACATTGTAAAGCTTAATTTACCTCTGATACAATTCTTCTAGAGAAATTGGCTAGAACAAACTTTTCAATATTTAGTTTTATTGAAGAGCTACACATAGTCGGACATATTCTTTTAATATTTAGGGAATTATTACAGTAGAAGATGATGTATAGCGTTGTGGTTATGCTTACATAATGATACTATGTATTTTTCATAGTAAATGATGGTTAATGGTCTATTATGATTAGTAAGATTGATCTGAACTACTTCTGACACTGAAAAATACCTGGAAATAGAAAGAACAAAAAAACTGAAGAATTTAGAAGGTTTGCATTGTTAGTCAAAGAATACAAAGAAAAGACACAGAAGTATTTTACAGTGCTGTAATTGGAGTTCATATAAAGGCGTCCGTTTAATTGTCATCATCAAAAAGCTGTAGCAAAGAAATTATGTCTGGTAATCCACCAACAGAGTAAACTATACAACTGCAAGGTAATCTCAGAAGAGTTCTTCAATTATAAAGAAACAGTTGAGACTGAAAGAAGTATATATTCAATAAAAAGAAAAACAAAGCTGACTTAACTATACGGATTTTGAATAATCTGACGACGAAGTTATTTATTAATCGTCTTGGTTGGTTTATGATATAGGACTACAAGTTAACAAGACATATTTAATAAGTACGACACTAGTTCAAATATGTACCAATCACACACAATAAATGGTGAAAACTGATCAAAATAATGTGTAGACTCATTAAAATATGTGAAATGTACTGTACAAATTAAATATATGAAACACATTGTATTTTCCTGATAATTGAAATGTGTAGCTCTCTCTTGTGACGGTTCCATTTTGAATTTGGAAGCTAAGGCTTAAAGACCGTCACAAACTAGGAAGATTGAGCCAAATGGCTGAGGCTCATGATGAGGGATTGAAGCGTGAGGGATGCCAATTTCCTTTTGGTCCCCTCTGGGACAGTGAGCAATTGATAGGGAGAGAAAAGCAAATGGATTCAGTCTTTGATGAGCTCTTGACCATTTTTTTTTGTCTTATTTTATTTTAATATTCTTTTTGTTATAAAATAAAGTATCGAGTTCAAAAATAAAACGAAAAAAAAAGCAAAGCCAATAGCTTTACAACCTAGAAACTACGTTAAATCTGACTACGATATTGGATGGTTTCCAAGTGAAGTCGAGCATTTTCTACAGGACTCCATTTTGAGAAGCAAAAGCTTTGTGGAAACCGTCTTCTTAAATCTACTTGAGGACAAGGAGCTAAAGTGTATATACCAAAGAGTTTGTAAATCTTTTATTTTTGATTTCGTGAGTATAAGGTTTGTTTTATTGATGAGATCGTTGTGGTTGGGTTCCTCTGAGACCAAGAAGCCTATTTAGTGCATTCTCAATTTTTGAACCTAGAAGTGGTTTTATTAGTTAGTTTTTTATTAGACGATATTAAATTTTGGAGGTTCCTCTGAAGTCAGACTTTAATTCTTTCTGCGAAAAAGCAGTAGCGATCCTTCTCGACATTTGTATGTTATAAAACTAAGCTGGCGCCAGGACCTACAATCAGCCTAGACGTTAGTGTAGAATATTCATCAAAATAAATTTACATTGTAAAAATTTCACTTAATACAGTGCAGTAAACGTTATTATTATTAATATATTAATACTAATAGTTCCATTCATGTCCACAAAACCTAACAAATTTCAAATTAACAGAACATCACTCCTTCATTGAAAATATTTGTACCACAAATTTAACTGACATATTAGCTTATTTCTCAAGACTTAAATCCAAATTCCTTTTCATTTCACTTTCATTACTATTTTTGCGGTTTTCTTTAAGCCGTTCTAGTTAAATTTTCTTAACATCTTAGTCAAGTGGCTCTGTGGTTTGGGAAAATAAACTATTTCCGTAGTTATTATAGAATACGCGTGAGAAGAGGATGTAAAAATACACCTCTCAGAAAGACAGACACAGGAATCTCAATCAAAGCAGAAGTCAAGCATTGCCGTCCCCATTCGACCTTAAAATTAAATATACCAATATAAGGATACAGTTTCGTTCCACCATTGTAGTCATTCATTCCATCTATTGTTTCCCCAAACAAAGCAAAACAGCCCTCTCATAAATATGAGATTCATTAGATTTAAATTCACTAAAGCTTTTATTATAATTGAGTCTTGTTGTCTGCTTTTCGACAATGTTCCCAGTGAGCAAAAACTACTTCTAATAAAACCAATTAAAAAAACTTCACAAACATTCTAACCCAGTGAGAAATGTAATACATTGATTAACCACAAACTATAGCCATAAAACATCTGAACACAAATTAGATCTGAAATTTCTACCTGGGAAGAATTAACAAAAGACATCAAATTAACTAGAATTGCTCATCCATCCTCATCCCTCAAAAAAGTTGTTGAAACAAGAAACATAACATAAACCTTAATCGCTCACCGCAAAAACTCGTCGAGAACGAACGGAAGCAAAACCGATTCATTTGATTCATACAAAGAATATAATATTACTTTTTCATACACTATTTGTCTATTGTAATCAAAAGGATTAATGTATTCTTCCCTGTCTCTTTATGTAACATTCGACAAGTTAATGGGAAACCGAAATTTAATGCGACAACTCACAATTCGCAACTCACAAAGGGTAGATCATACGAAACAACATTATTGTCAACATAATTTTTTCGTTGTTTAAATATTTATGAATACCCATTTAGTTTGCATTTTATGTTTATTTTATTATTGTCTTGGAAAAGGGTTATGCTTTTGTGATATATGTACGTTAGATAAAAGTGGCAATTCCCTCTCGGTGGTGGCTTTCACTCATGTATTAATTATGACATGTTGGATTTTAAGCGCAGGCTTCCTTGTTGGAAGGATGTTTTTGATTGTTGATTCCTTTTATGTTTCTTAAGGACATTTTTGCTAGGAGATGAAAACATTTGTTATAGAGCCATACTTCACTTCATCCTCATCCAAAATAATCATAATGAATATCAACCATTTCTTAGCCACGTAAACCTGACAAGTAATTGATTAGTTTTCCTAAAATTTAAAGTCAACTGAAACATCTTGACTCTTAATTGTTATTAAAAAATTTAAAAATAGTTTTAAATTTAACGTAATTGTTTATCAAAAGAAATATTTAAGATTAAAATTTATCTATTTTTAAAAGTAATATTTTCAAACCCAAAATAAATAAAAATGTTAAATAACAAAATTTAAAAGTTAAATTTATAGAATGTTGGAAAAAGTATAAAAAAAAAACTACTACTAAATCACACAACGAGCCAAAGCTGACTCAAGGTGTAGCAGTGATATTAAGGAATGTTTGCTTCCTATTTGTTTACCAGCTGCTTTTCTACATCAGTGTTGTTAGTTTTCCCTCTTCCTCTGAATAGAGTCAGTGATGAGCTGTCTGCTATTTTAACGAGTGTATTAGAGGTTCCCTTTTTATTTCATCAACATCGAAACGACGAGGGTGGCGTCATGTAGTATATCCGACTCACACGAAAGAAAATTTCTTACGAAAAATTCTGACGTGTGCACTGAGGATCGAACTCAGAATCGTCAGACTGGAAGGCGAGAGCGCTAGCACCTACACCAACCAA
>JXPG01008466.1:0-18922 GCA_001015175.1 Megaselia abdita
AAGGGGTACCCCTTTTTTGTTCCGAAAAAACAACTTCTTTAAGTTGCCTTTTTAAAGAAAATTTTCTTCCAGAAAGTCTTTTAATTTATTAAATTAGAAGTTTCCATAAAAAGAATGATTTTTTCTTCATATTTTTGTAAAAAATGCAATTTGTGATTTTTTGTGCCGAAAAANGAAAAAACAACTTCTTTAAATTGCCTTTTTAATAAAACATTTCTTCTAGAATGTCTTTTAATTGATTGAACTAAGAAGTTTTCATAAAAAAAAAGGAAATTATTTTTCACATTATTTTTGAAAAACTCCCAAAGAGGTACACATTATTGAATTTGTTGGCTGAAAAATCAGCTTCTTTAAATTGCCTTTTTAAAGAACATTTTCTTCTTGAAAGACAATAAATTGAGAAGTTTCCATAAAAAAAGTATGATTTTTTCCGCATATTTTTGTAAAAAATTCCATTTGTGGTTTTGTTCAGAAAAAAATCAATTTTCTTTAATATTTTCTTCTACAAAGTCTTAAATTAAAAAGTTTCCCTAAAAAAACTACAAATTTTGTTTCGCATATTTTTGTTAAAAATGCAAAGGGGTACCCCTTTTTTGTTCCGAAAAAACAACTTCTTTAAGTTGCCTTTTTAAAGAAAATTGTCTTCCAGAAAGTCTTTTAATTTATTAAATTAGAAGTTTCCATAAAAAGGATGATTTTTTCGGCATATTTTTGTAAAAAAATGCAATTTGTGATTTTTGTTCAGAATTAAAATGGTACCCTTTGTGATTTTTTGTGCCGAAAAAACAACTTCTTTAAATTGCCTTTTTAATAAAACATTTCTTCTAGAATGTCTTTTAATTGATTGAACTAAGAAGTTTTCATAAAAAAAAAGGAAATTATTTTTCACATTATTTTTGAAAAACTCCCAAAGAGGTACACATTATTGAATTTGTTGGCTGAAAAATCAGCTTCTTTAAATTGCCTTTTTAAAGAACATTTTCTTCTTGAAAGACAATAAATTGAGAAGTTTCCATAAAAAAAGTATGATTTTTTCCGCATATTTTTGTAAAAAATTCCATTTGTGGTTTTGTTCAGAAAAAAATCAATTTTCTTTAATATTTTCTTCTACAAAGTCTTAAATTAAAAAGTTTCCCTAAAAAAACTACAAATTTTGTTTCGCATATTTTTGTTAAAAATGCAAAGGGGTACCCCTTTTTTGTTCCGAAAAAACAACTTCTTTAAGTTGCCTTTTTAAAGAAAATTGTCTTCCAGAAAGTCTTTTAATTTATTAAATTAGAAGTTTCCATAAAAAGGATGATTTTTTCGGCATATTTTTGTAAAAAAATGCAATTTGTGATTTTTGTTCAGAAAAAATCAATTTTCTTGAATATTTTCTTCTACAAAATCTTTTAAGTGATTAAATTAAAAAATTTTACTAAAAAAACATTTTTTCCCATATTTTAGTAAAAAATGCGAACTGGTACTCTTTGTGATATTTTATGACGAAAAAACAAGTTCTTTAATTACCTTTTTAGAGACAAATTTTCTTCTAGGAAGTCTTTTAATTGATTAAATTAAGAAGTTTCCATAAAAGAAAGAATGATTTTTTCCTCATATTTTTGTAAAAAACGGCAAGAGGCACCCTTACTGATTTTGTGCGCCGAAAAATCAACTTCTTTAAATTGCCTTTTAAAAAAAATGTTATAGGATGTCTTTTAATTGATTAATTTAAATTAATTGATTGAATTAAGAAGTTTTCATACAAAAAAGAAAATGATTTTTCACATATTTTACAGTGTTTGGAAAATCAAAAAATCCTAATTTTATTAAGTAATGTTACCAATAATTCTCAATAATTCTACTATAATAACCCAACATAATAAAAACACATACATGAGTAAGACTCGTTATCTCTCTTTATTTGACATCAGATAAACTTAAGTTATTCCCGCCCATGCATGTGCTCTGGAAACCAATAATAGCACATTAGATAAGAACAATATCATCAGTTTAACTCCTCCTCAGAAAAAATATCTTTAAAGTCGAATGGTGTGAACGCATATCCTTCTCCTTTGAAAAACTTGTTGTTAAATTCGACCCTGTAATGAAACAATACATTTAAAACAAAAGTAATACGGATACATAATGTATTGGTTCTTACCAGTGAAGCCTCAATGTGTGCAGGAAAGCAGAGAGTCCTTCAATAATCACTAGGATAAAGACGGTCAAAGAAGCCCATACCGAGAAAAATGAGAATACCAAAGGAACCATGTAATAAGAAGATATTAGGGAGAAAGCCATCCTGAAGATCTTTGTGTATAACACTTCTGACAGCTCTGGAAAAGAAATATACATTTTTAAGATATTTTTTAACATTTGTCTGTTTAATTTGTCGATTTTTAAAAGATTACATGGCCATGAAATAAATCAATTGAAAAATATTAATTGCGAGTTCAAATTGCAGATTTATGAAATTCGCGGTAAATCGAAAATTGCAGCTCGGTTAGTAAGAATATAAAATGTTAACTAGCAGAGCTTTGTACGAAATGCTCATTAAGCATTGAAGCAGGAATTATAAAACTTACAATCAATCACGAAAATACATATAACAAATTTTAAGAATGACATCGTATGATATAATTTTCATATCACCTAAAGACTTTCGCCCTTATACAATGGTAAAAGTCAACTTGTTCTCAGGATACACCAATTATTCAAAAAATAATTACTAAAACGTTTAAAAAATAATTAGTATATACAAAAAAACTTAAAAAAGAAACAAAAATAATACTTAAAACAAACACAAAATCAAATATAATAAAATTAAAAAAGATATTATTTTCACATAAAAAATTCAAAAATAAACAAAGAACACGGGATAGGATAAAGACTTAATAAAATTTAGAACTTAACAAAAATGTATCACCCAAAACTTTAAACAATAATTAAGAAAAAAAAAACTTAAAATAACACAAATATCTTAAAAATAAAATTAACCTAAACAAAAAAGTAATACAAATAAAAAGTGTTCTCGAGAGGGTGACATAGTTTGGCATAGCTACCAGACGGGTCCACAGGTGACGGATATCGGGATGCCTTGTACGATTCGTTCTCTTTCAAGGTCATATACTTTTCTTTGAAAGAGTACCCCGAACCATACTAACGCGTTTTTAGAGCGCAATAAACCCCTAACTTTGTTGTAAAAGTGTGTTAATCCTCACTTAAATCATCACGTCATCAAACGGATTGCACAAGCCTCGCCTTTCCCTTCTCCTCACCAATACACCCTAGTAGTGGTGGACGACATAAAAAAGCAAGCCTTGGATCAATTGGATAAACGGATTTTGACCCGGAAACGTCATGAACAAAGAGATATGGATAGGTTCAGGGAATGTCCGAACACTACTACGACCGAAGGAGAAGATCGAGCTACTTGACACCTTAGCTCGTTACAACTACGGCATTGCAGCCATGCAAAATGTCAGACTAGGTGGAAACGACAAGGAACGAGGAGGAAAATCGACACATTCAGATTCTCGGCAGGCTTCTAACGTAATTGTATTACGATCGTGTTGTAACGGGTTCAGGATATCAAAGACTGCAGATATACTTTTAAATTAACATCTTTATTATTCGAAAGCAAGCTTACAACTAACAGAAAATCTTAAAATCTAAATGAACATAGCAAGAGGTGAACAAGGAACACTTAATTATAAGTATGAATAAGTAAGTTACTATTACAGTAATAGACGTGAGGTCCTTTAGAGGAGCAAATATCCAGAGCGAAGTGTGCCAACCAACAGAAAACCAGGCAATTAAATATCGAAGCACTGAAATCCGTGGAAAAGTCTATTGATTTCTACATCACGGCCACGCACAAGCTACAAAATGTGCAGACTTAAGTACCATTTAAAGATTACTGGAATCTAGGCTCCAGCGCATTTTTGCGCGCTGGAGAGAGTACTTCTCAGAACTTCTTGGCGATTGTTCAACAGAAACATCATTAGTCAAATCTCCGAGAAGGATCCCGAGGAACTACTACAAACCCTCAATCGCAGAGATTAAAACGACCATATCGATATTTAAGAACAACTGAAGTTCTGGATCTGATGGGATACCAGCTGAGCTCTTAAACATGCATGGGAGCATTTTTTTGAGCACTTACACCATCTTTCCAAACAGATATGGTCGACTATGACGATGCAAAGCGTGTCGAGCCTGAGTATTATAACACCCATGAACAAGAAAGGCGACAATAAGGACTACAAGATCTATCGCGGAATATGTGTACTTAACTCGGAATAAAAAATCCTATCGTTCATTCTATGTGAGTTCCTGATACTACATCTCAACACCATCACCACCAGAAAATTTTCAAATCCATCACCTTTTTATCGATTTTAAACAGGCTTACGCCTGCATCATTAGAGATCGGTTATACTCTACAAGCAGTTCGAGTAAACAAGAAAGTGTCGGAAGCTTTTAACACCACACAAGGTTTTATACAGGAAGATGCACTTTCCTGTGACCTGTTTAATGTATGCCTGGAAATCATTGTTCCAAGAGCTGACATCAGAACATCCACAAGCATAATATTAAGTCTGTCCAAAGGTTGGCGTATGCAGATGACATTAACATCGTCACAACAAACGTAAAAGATCGGAAGACAAGCTACAACAACATCAATAGACTAGTAGACATGCTACACCAATGGGACTCAGAATAAATATCGATAAGACCAAATATATGAAGTCGAGTAGAAACCAAGCAGATCTCACCAATATCACCATTGGCACTGACAAGTTTGAGTCGGTAAAGGACTTCACATATCTTGGGTCTTCAGTTAACACCCCAAACGACATCACTCAAGAGATCAAAAGCAGCATCATGCTTGCTAACCGAACACGCTGTTTGGGCTAAGTGTTAAGATCGAGATTCATCCGAAGAAGCACTAAACTAAACATCTACAGGACTCCTCCACTATAATACCAGCATATATGAGAGGAGAAACTGGAATGCGGATTTTGAACAAGTTAAAAAACTTTTCCAACAAGAAAATCTATCGAATCCAATAATCATTGGCGAACGTTAGAATAGTTGAAATACAACAACCTCTAGATGATATTTTTGAATCGACTTTTGTGGCGGGAACAGGACAGCGTAGGTCAGAAGATAAATAATAATGGAAGGCAATATATGGATTTCTGCTGTAATAACGGTTTATATGTTTTATATGGCGCGAGCAAGAGAGATAACGATGGCTTTGTTCACCTATATTGAGACAACAGAGAAATCAGTAAATGATATATGTTCCGTGGCCCTTGATGCTTTAGAAAAAGTAGAACATTTAAGAGTAGATTCACAGATATGGTCAGTCTACCAGCATATTATCGTTTCATTGAATATAGTAGATGTGATAGAAAACCAAATACATTAAATGAAACTTTTACCAAAGTTAGCATGGACAGATTCCAATAAAAAACGAGAATATCAAGCGAATCTAAACATTCAATACGCCGCGCCTAAAATCGAAGTACAAGATCTAGACTGCGATATAACAGTTAATTAAATCAAAGAAGTTTTAGCTAAGGTGAAAGTAAATAAGGCTGCGGGTGAGGACAGAGTCTCATACGAATTCCTTATGTATGCAACCGAATATTTGATTAAACAGCTTTGTAAGACTTTCAACGATATTTACAGATCAGGGAATGTAAATGAGTGCTTCAATAAAAACATTATCTTCCCGATACAAAAAAACGGCGACCCGGACCAGCCAAGCAACTACCGAGGTATATCCTTTATAAACATAACGAAAGTTATGATAGGCATACTAAACAACGCAGATTAACAAATCTGGTGGAGAGGAATAATATGTAATGAATGAGTATCAGGCTGGGTTTAGGAGGAAGTATTTGACAAAGGATATATAATATATATAATCTCTGCTCAATTGCCAATTTGAAATTTAATGAAAAACGAAAGGTTTACGCTTTCTTCATGGACTTAAAAGCCGCCTTTGACAAAGTTCCTTCTCAAAGCATTGCTATATAAACTACAAAATATGGAAGTTTCATCTAAATTTGTCAACATAGTGGAAAGTTTGTATGCAAGCACACATTTCAGCTGTATGGTCAAGTTAAAATCTATCTGAGTTCTTTGATACTGAAACAGGACCTAAGCAAGGATGCCTCCTTTCACCACTATTCTTTGGCTTGTACTTAAATGATTTGAATGAATGAATTCGCATAATGTTAAAATTCTAATGTCGTCGTAATAGCAGAAGATATAAAAGTCCTGCAAGAAATTATAGACTCTTTGGAGACTTACTGCTCTCAATTTAGAATGGAAATAAACTTAACAAAGTCTGAAATAATGGTCTTAAGAAGAGGAGGTCGCCTAAGCGCTACTCAATCAGAAAACCTTCACTTTTTCACACTGGATCTTCATATAAGCTATATAATAAAAACATTATTTGAGTATGATTCAAACTCAAATCCTTTATATAAACGTAGCGAAGTTACGCGGCTTTTTAAATTTAATAATTCGAAATTATACGACCACTTTGGAATTTTCGGTCGATGTGATGAAGCACAGCGTGGTGGTAATGTTTCATACTGATACAATGTATTTTTCATAGTAAACGATGATTAATGAGATTAAACTAATCTGATAATATCTAAGATATTTTGAGATTCATATTAAACCTTGAAAACCCAGCATTTTTTCAAAGTTTAATCAATTTTTATAATACTATAAATATTTATAAAAACAAAACTTACGTGCATGAGCTAATGACAATGCCCATAATCTCAAATAAGAAGCTGTATGAGATATAGTGCTCAGGACATATTCAACCGTATGAATGGCTTGGTAGATCCAAACATCCCCCATAATCATATCATCATGTTCGATTTCGAAAGATTCTAACCTTCGTGTTAGCTGTTCATGTTCGATTTCGACGAGCTCTATTCTTTGTGCTAGCTCCTCTTTTGGGTCTAGAATTTCATCTTGGTCTGCAGAAACTGATTCATTTGGCACCAGTTTTTCACTTAAATCCATGTTTACATTCTGATAATTGACTGAGACCGACGTCCTTCCTTCCAAACTCTGATTATCCAAAGCAGAGACTTCTTCCAACAATGCTTCCTTCGTTTGTTCCAAGAATTCCAGACGATCATTCATTCTCTTCCTTTTGTTCCGTAAACTTCGAATATAAAGTGGTTTTCCACAAAGTAACCAGGGAACACACAAGACCCCAATGACGAGCAACGAGATTTGAACAGCTTGTTGTCCTGAATACATCGATAATTCACATCCTTCAGGAAGAGTTTCAGGATTAGTCGACTTGAACATAACCATGTTTATAAACTCAATAAGTACAGAGGGAGCGCAACCCGGTTTCAAGTACGTGTCATTATCATTCTCAGGCTGAGCTGTGTAAACCACCCATTTAAAGATCATGAGAAAAACCATGTATCCAAAAATCAAAATCAAGAACAAAAATTGTGGGATGAATTCGAGAATCAAACTGGAATACCTTTTAAAGTTGATCATGTTCGAAGCGTTCATGAACAGTCCAAAGCTCATGTGAACGATTCCAAAGATGATGGACATTTTCATTTTAAAATTGTTGAGAAATATGATTTTGTTGTCGGCCAATTGCCACACCGGATCGATTCCCATAATGTATGAATCATGAACATCAGACTTTGGATCTAGTGTGAACCAGGTCACGGTTTTATCAAGAACAGTACTCTCATTGTACATGTTAACCCAGGTATTTCCAAATATGTTCAAAGAAAAGGAAAATATATCGTTATAGATGAGTCCGGCGTATATAGCAAATACAGCCATGAGGAGAATTATGTATCGTCCTCCGAAGAAAATTGTCCATATCTCGTCTTTCCATCCTTTCTCTATCAAGGACTTCTCACATAACACCATCCAAAGAGCAAACACTAGCAGAATAAGTCCGTGACCCATATCTCCAAACATGACTCCGAACAGAAAAGGAAACGTTATAATGGTGTAGAGTCCCGGGTTTATTTCTCTATAGGTGTTGAGACCATATGCGTCAATTAAATTCTGGAAACCTTTGGTGAACTTGTTGGTCCTTATGAGAGTTGGCGGGTTTTCTTTGGTCTGAATAACGTCCACAAATGACTCAACTGTGCAGTCGTTTTTAAATGATATTCTATAGGAAACGAAATCGGACTTTAAGATTTTATTATGACAAATAAAATAAAGAAAAGAAATTAAATTTAAAAAAAAAAACAAAATTTAGAATTTGATAGCCGTGTAGCAGTGATATTAAGGAATGATTGCTTCTTATGTGTTTACCAGCTGCCTTTTATACATCAGTGCTTTTAATGTTCCCTCTTGATCTGAATAGAGTCAGTATGATGTGTTGTTAGAGTTAAATATTGTGCTCACTTCCTGGACACAAAACCATAACAAAGTTCTATGATATACATTATTTTCATAATGTGTGTTGCACACTTTAAAATATGTAAGCTACACAAAATATCTGACTAAATAATATGTATTTTCCTATGTATAGCACTCTTATTTAATTTAATGTTAAATATGTTTTACTGCAGTACATTACAATATGCATGAGGTCGACTGAATCCATTTCACGTAATTCATTGTCTGTTGCGAAATCAATCTCTTTGACAAGGAATAAGCTGAAGAAATACAAAACTTCTATAGTAACAAGTAAGTCACATGATACGCTCACAAAACAGGAATCAGTGAAGCTGAGGATGTGAACCACATTTAAGCCTGTATATTAGGGTGGTGTAGGTTCCATGCCTGACCACCGCTGACAAAGAGACTTTGGAAGGTGAAATCATGCAAAACACGTGGGCTTCACCAAAGTCTAATGTCAATGGTGCAACAGGGAACTCAGGTACCAATGATGATATTGAGATGAGGCCACCTACACACTCATACAGCGATGTGGCTAGCTCTTCTTTAACTATTGCTATTGGTGGAACTGGTGATGACAACAGGTTGACCAAAGCAGAACTTGAACACTGCGATGACTTGTGGAAGTTGTCTTGTGATGTGGATGCTACTCAATATGCAGAAAGTACTGTTGTGAGCAACGGAACCATTAGAGTAAAGTGCTCATCTCAAAGCTTCTGCGACTGGATGAAACAAACAGTGAACAAGATTCCTCTTTATGGGTAACACCAACTTTGCTTGTTACAGCGGAGTTGATGAGCCCAAATTGGTCAAGGCTCTCTGTGCTATTTCTGGTAAATAGGGACACATCAAAGGTGCTTCGACGACTTTGTACCCAGAATGTAGGGCTTGAAACGATGAAATGGAAAGTCTTTCCCATCAGAAGGCCAGTGACTTTGTTGGCTCTCGTTTTGTGATGAGTATATATCCAGAGTCTGTTAAGGCTCTAGACTGGATGTCGGTACAACTGGCGTCTTTATATTGCCCTTGGACGGATAAAATATATCCTATGTTCAATGAAAGGGTAAGTACACTTTTCCTAAGGTACATCTATAAATGATAGTTACCCCAGATCAACTTGCAACATTCAAAGGCTGCTACCGCTTGAATCAGTAGAAGGCTCTCATACATATAAAACAACCCATAACAGAAATTCAGAAATCATGGACTTGTAAAAAGAGAATCCGAGGCCTTGGAGGTGTTAAGGAGATATCGATACTTTTTTATGAGAATTCTGATAGTGAAAGTTCAGGAGGTGGACTTCTTTTATGTTGTGAAGCGAACTCTCAGAACTAACTGGACAAAATTCAAAGAGCTGTTGGAAGTCAGAGTTCCTCCAGCTTATGAAATATAAACGATCGAATGTCTTGAGGATCTCAATCGTCTTAGAAACTTCTCTAAGCAGAGAAAATATAAGATGCTAATTCGTAAATAGAAATTATAATATATTAGGAACTTTTGTGAACAGATCGAGACAACAAACGAAACTAGTAGGTTAGTCAAGATCTTGAAGAAAGATCCGACTACCAAGCTGGATTGTTTGAAAAAGACTGATGGTACCTACACTGAGTCATAAGCAGAGGCAGTAAATATTTAGGTTAATATTAATTTTGCAGGTAACCAAGTAAGAACTTATGAAGAAAGATGTGAACCTCAACTCAATATAGATGAGAAGCCCCATACTTTACTTCCTATGGAGCAAAGCTTTAGATGAATGATGAATCCATTAAATATGCTTTGGCATCTTCGGATATAAATATAAATCACCAGGTCCTGATTTAATTTATCCGGCCTTGCTCCAAGAAGGAATTGCGATTATACTTCCAAATGGGAAAGCTATATTTTCACAGCTTGTGTTGCATTGGGCTATATACCATTTACATGGAGAAAAGAGAGAGAGAGTATCCCCAAAGGCTTGAAAGATCACTACACTCAACCCAAAAGTTTTAGACCTAATCAGCACTGAAAGATCATCCTCTTTACGATAAGCAACATGCCCATCAGCGTGGTAAGTCCTGTGAAACAGCATTACAAAATCTGGTCGGTCGGATTGAGGAAGCCTTTCAAATCCAGGACTATGCTACGGGAATTTTGATTGATATAGAGGGTGCTTTTGACAATGCTACTTTTAATGGTATATGTAATGCTCTAAGAACACATGGTGTGGATGAAGTTCTTATATCTTTATCTCCTTTACTCTGGAACTCGTTGGTTGATTCACTGCTGAGAACAGTCAATGATCTCGATAAACTCGATCTAGAATCGATAAACTTTCAGGTGTTGTCAGGTAGAAACAGACAACATAAAATTGCATTTTGATTTAGGAACGCATCAATCTTTTAGGGCGATGTATATGCTGTTATAGAAGCTATGTTGTTACAAAAAACATTCAGGGGCTGAATATTTGTGTATCTTTAGCACCAGTATTATAAAAAAAAAGGTGAATGTAAAGTTTGGTTGAATTTAATAGCTGAATATAACTTGCTTTATCTTACTTAGATCTCAAGAAATCAATATGTCTATGGAAACATGGTAGCAGAAGAATTGGCTAGAAAGGGCAAACAATGTTTTTAGGACCTGAACCAATGCTTTGACTTCCTTTGGCCAGTACGCGTAATGTCATAAACGACTTGGTATACAAAACCCATATCCAAAATTGGCTTACTGTACAAGAATGCAGGTGGTTTAAGGTAATGCTCCCAAATATCAACAGAAATTATCGATTTTGTTTTTCTTTCTTGCAGCAGAAAGGACTGTAGATTTCTTGTTGGTATTCTAACAGGACATATAACGTAAGTGATTCACCGATTTGCTCTTACTGCGAGGAAAGCGAAGATAAATTACAGAGCACTTTCTTTGTTATTTTGCCACTGGAGTAGATGTGACAGATGCTAAATTCTTAGACTCTCTAACCTTAGCTCCTTCTAAGGCGGAAAAGTTTACACAGTAAAAGGGGTATAGGTAAGAGTGCAATGTACAAAATGTATGGGTGTCCTTGCGGCTTTGGAAAAACTCATCAAAAACAAAACATAATATATATTGATTGTTATAGTTTGCACCTTTAAATATGGATGCATATTTATAATTCAATTTAAAAAAGATCTACGATGTGGTCATGATCTTCACAATTTTTGTTCAGTATTTCCAATGACGTAAAATCATTTAAAAAATTTTATTTATAGTCTCTTCATTTGTGTTTTTTTTTTCATAAGGAATAAAAGTTAAAAAAAAAAGATTCGAATTTTGAATAATTCTAATATAATTCCAATTATTGATAAAGTCTTGAATTAGTTAAAGAATAACCAAACTCACCTGCTAACAACATCTCTTACGGCTGGAACATCCTGTTCTGAGATCCATGACTCCGCTATCAAATATTTGCTTGTCAAATCTGTATTAAAACAATTCATTGTGTGAAAAATGGCTTTCATTTTTTTGACTTGAACTGTGAATGTTGGAAGTTCTTTGGAGATCGTCATTAAAGACAATCTTTGTTGGTCTTCAGTTTTATTGAGTATAGTTTTGAGATCCTCAAGTCTTGTGTTCACATTACATAACATATCATTTCTCTCATCATGTGAACTTGAGCAAGGATACAAAGATGCATGGAATCCTGAGCAAATTTTTCTAACTTTCTCATTCAAAGTTTCTCCTTGATAGAAAATCACAAAAACACATTTCTTGTCATCATCACTGGAATCTACTGAAATGATTCTAATAAAAGTGTTTCCATAAGAAACCCTCCAAACCATTTTCTCAAATGGAAAGGCTTTACTTTGAGATACACATCCTGCAATGTATCCTATTTGAGCTCGCCTTTCTTCTGAAGACGATGAGTTAAGATCAAAATTTATAACTTCTTGATCTGAGAAGATATTTTCACTAAGCTCTAAAACCATTTTGTGTTCTGTGAGGTCTGTGAAATGTGCCATAAGTTCTTTTCGGTTTTCCTTGAGCTCTTTTAACTCAAGCTCTAGTCCTTCTAATTTCTCTTCCACGATTTGGATTTGTTTTCTCGTTGGAGACGGAACTTCGGCGAAGTTGTCAGTACCCAATACCGGAATCTCAAATTTGGTTATTTCACTTGTCACAAATCCAATTTGTCGCTCAATTTCCTCGCATCGTCGCACATCCCCAACAAAAGTTCTCTGATAGATTGTTTTATCTTCGTTTGACTAAGGGGATTCACGGAAAAAAAGTGATGACATTTTTTTTAAAATTGATATGATCAAACTCACATCTTTGAATTGAACAAGTCCTATTTCACCAAGTTCTGCCACAGTTTCATACACAATTTCACTTTGCATGAATATCTGGCACAAAGCCATTTTATCACTCCGGAACATCGAACCCATGATCCTCTCCTGATGACCGGTTAAACAAAACTAAGCGATCTACATTTTTTTGACGAGGTTTTATATATGGATTCATCACATGAGCTATTGAACGCACTCATACTGACATTCGTCACTGATAAGGCAAAGTATAAATACATCCGATTCAAACCTAAGGTGGTAGCCCATTGCCCACCGTCTCATGTGATTAAACGGCTTACGAATAGAACCAATTATTAATTGTTATCTTATCGCAGAGACATTATATAGGTAATTAATTGTTAGCGGTTTGTTTACGTTTTTTGTACTATGGTCTTCGGATGACACTTTTTTGCCTTATGTTTCTCGGAACAGAATGATTGATGGCTCTTGTGGTGGAAGTGAGTTGGAATCGGTCATGAGATTTTGTTGTTGTTTTGTGATTCTTAGAGAGTCAGGGGATTCCACATAGTAATTATAGTAATGATCTATTTTTGGGAGCTTCGTTGTTTTCATTCTATTATTATATACGATAAGGTATTACATATTCACCCCAAGTTCGTCAAACGTTTGTAGATAATCTGATTAACTCTTTTGTTGTGATGTGGAGCACGAGTTCTATGTCTCGTGATAAGATAAGCTAAATTTCCAAGAAAAAGGCTTTCTAATCGAAATTCCTATCAATTGTTATTATAACAATATTCGCACCTGAATATAAACTCTTATCAATCTAGGAGTATATCACATGAGGGTTCGGTTTGGGAGTAATAAAGTACTGGACAGAACGATAATGAGATAAGTCTTATAGACAATGGATTTTTATGTTTATTTCAATTTTATTGATTTATGCCAAGACTTAAAAAAAAAAGAATTTTTATAATTTCATTTTTATTAATATTTATCCTAATAAAAATGTTAAAAAAAATTAAATTCTAATATTTCAAAATTATGAAAATAAATATTTTATTTAACTTATTGTTGGAATCATTTATTATTATAAATATAGTTTTGTTTAATAAGAATCAATTTTAATTTTTTTTTTATGTTTTCTAAAATTTTGTGTTATTTTTTTCAATTAAGTATAGATAAAAAAAAATAATTTTCAAAAATATAGAATCCAACTAATTTTCAGGTGAAAAATAAATATACATAGATATTAATTTTTAAAAAAATCCGTTATTTTTTATCATAAAAATGTTTAGAAATATATTGTTTCCTTTTTTTATAGATAACGTACAAATTTTGAGTAACGGTTACTTATTCGGAATTTTTAAATTTGTCTGATATGTTGTCTTAAAAATAACATATCCGAAACCAATAATAGAAAACATAAAATTCTTAAATTTCTGCCAAGAATTTCTACAGTGTATAAAATCTGGAAATCCAAGTTTTTATAGTACACATTTAGTAAAATTCTAGGAAAAAGCATATCTTACCAAATGTTTCTCAGTACAAACCGATTCTTTCTAAAATTAGTATTGAAAATTGAGTTTCAGTTATTTGTACTCATGTACTCTCCAATTAAAAATAGTACCCATATTGCAGTATTGAAAAAAAAATATATTTTCAAATTTCTATCTAATATATTCCTTGTCTTATTGGTTCGCTTGTATTTTTAGTAACATTGATTTTTTTTTAAATAATGTTATTTTCTTAATTTTAAATTTTAATATATATATATATATCTATTTTAAAATTACAATTTTATAATTTATGGTTAAAATTTTAGGCCACCCTCATCGTTTCGATGTTGACGAAAGAAAAAGGTATCTCTAATACACTAATTGAAATATAGCAGACATCACTGACTCTACTCAGAGAAAGAGGTAAAACTAAAAGCACTGATGTAGAAAAACACTTGGACGCAAACATTCCTTAATATCAGAATATCACTGCTACACATAGAATAGCCCTTAGCTCATTGTGTGAATTTAGTTTGCTATCTTCATAATTTGATTCAGAATCTAAATAGAATTTGTATCCATCTCTCTCGGTTTGCGGTCTCAGCGGTCCAGTTTGTGATTCCTATTTTGATGTGAGCTCTCCTTTAAGGAAATGTAACCATAACAACCGTTGTCTACCTTGTCTTCAGGAATATATAGAGCTCGTGATTGTATCGTATGCGCCACTCATCAAATACCTTCAGGAGATTTTTGTCTGATTCTGATAATGCGCACGACTCAGACCCATAGTTCAGAGCAGGTATAATAAGGGTTCTGTAAATGTTTAGTGCTTCTCCGGATGAATCTCAATCAAAAACAAATATCTTATTGTTTTGTTCATTTTAAAAAAAATGAAAAAAACGATATTTTTATTTTATGCCGACCCCACTGCAGGGTGTTTTGGCAGNTGTTTTGGCAGGAAATGTGTCCCGTCGCGTAGTGAGGAGTACTCTGATGGTGACTTTGCGTAGTCATAGGATGAATTTAAGTGAGGATTAACACACTTTTACAACGAAGTTAGGGCTTCACCGGGAATCTTCCGAAGAAAAGTATAATACCTTGATAGCGAACGGATCGTAATTAATTTTGTGTCCCTATCAATTTTTTAAAAATATAATAAAATTTATGAAAATTCTTTATTCACTAAAAAAATATATTTTAAAATCAAATATGCAATTTGAAATGCTCAAAATAAATATTAACCAAAATATGGAATTTATATAATTTTTTCGTATGCATAACAAATTCTAAAAGTTTCTAAAAAACAAATACTTATATTGTTTTTGTTAACAAATTCAATTTTGTTCTTAAAGTTTCAAGTTGGTTTTTGATTGTAGCAAATTTATGGAAAATGTTCTTAGTGTATTAATTCATAATTATTGTTATTATTACTTGAATTTTCGGCTACAAATGTTGAACATAGAAAATTAGAAGGGAAGTCCTATAAAATGTTAATTTTAGGAATGTTGTATTTTCGACTAAACCCATTTTAAAATATATGAATAAAAACATGATTGCTGATACAAAAATATAATAATAATAATAAAAACTTCTAAATTTAGTCAGTTTAAACAATTTTAGCTAAATATTATTTAAAGCCCATCAATAAAAACAAAAATTAATTTAAAAAAAACCTCATAAAATTAATAAAGTATATTTCAGTGAATATAAAATACAACAATAAAAAAAATCTACATATCCTCTTCATCGCCGACTTCCTCCCCCATTGCATCATCTTCAATGTTCAAGTTAAGATCCTCCAACATTTCAGCCAAAGTGATTCTTGGCAAATCTTCAGCGTCTGTTTCTGTTTCGTTGGCTGGTTTTGTCGCGTCTCTGTAAATGTTAACGTTCTTACGATATTCTGGATCTTCTTCGAGATCTTCCAAGAACTCATTGTAATCACTGGAATTAAAAAAATATTAATATTTAAAAGAAAAACTCATTCTAAACATACTTTTTCGTTTTGTCGAAGTCCGTGGACTCTTCATTCAAATGCTTCAATTTCCAGTTTCTCTGGCTGGATCTGTTCATGCGATCGCCATAGGATTTCTTGATCAAAATGACATCGGGAATTTTGTCATTCTTCAATTTCTCAAAGTTTTCGTTGTTAATATTAGCGTCTTCCAAGTTGTAACCCCAAGCGTAGTCTCCTACTTTTAAAAGATGACCCAAATGTGATTTCGTGTGAACTGGATTATCATTAATTCCGAGCTCAGAAGCTTTGACCACCCAGACATCACAAAGAGCGTGTTTATGGGAAATTTGACCTTGACCTGGGAAGAATTTACGATCTTTCTCATAAACTACATCGATATCCATGACCACAAACTCCACCAGTTGTTTTGGATTCGTGATCGCCTCGAATGGAGAACGGAAGAAGACTGTACTGCTGACTTCGGCAACTAAAATGGAGGGGTTTTGTTAAATACAGTGTCTTTCAAAGCACTGAGAGAGAATCAAAACTAATTTACAAAAAGCCTTATGTTACGAAATATTTTTGAGTAATGTGTTCTACTCGGCATTATTTGTTTTCTTTACAGATATTTTTCGATGCATATTACAGTTCATAGAAAATTTTCAAAGTCAAAATCAGCTATTTTTAACATTACTGATCCTAAAAATACCAAACAAAATTCATAGTGAAACTTTTAAAATTAGACAAGTTTTCACAATTGAATTTAGATATCTCAAATTAAATTTGTTTTGAAAATTACATAAATTTCTGTTTAAATTTTATTATTTTATTTAGTTTCAAAAGTTTAATTTTTATTATTCAAAAACATTTTTTTTAATAACTCAAATAAATAATATTGATGATTTATAGATTTTTTAAACAAATAAATTAATAAATTTGTTTTGAAAATTACATAAATTTCTGTTTTGAATTTTATTATTTTATTTAGTCAGAGTTAATTTTTTTTTATTATTTTCTATAACATTTTTTTTAATTGTAAAAAAATAAGAAATAATATTGAAAATTTCTAAATTTTTTAAACATAAATAAGATTGTCAAAACCAACCACTTTTTAGACAAACAGAATCTATCATTCATTTTATAGAAATATGTCCCCTTTTTAAAGAGCTCAGACGCGTATTTTTAAATATAAATATTTTAAATTCTGAAGAAATAAAATCATAAACATTTCAATTAAATGGTAGTCGTTTTTATATGCAAACACTTATTTGAATTTTTAAGAATATGACGATGATTATTTGAACCGAAAAAAACAAAATTCCGTAAATCGGGTTTTCTATTAAAAATTTAAAACTTCACACTTATTGCAAACTGTCTCAATTACATAAGTCAAGTTCGTTTTATTTACGGAATTTGTAATCAAGACTTTTATATATTTTTTATAGGGGTGGAAGGTAGAGTTAGTAACGGGAAACGATCAAACACTTTAACTCTTTACTCCAGCTTTTTTCGGACCCAGCATTAATGATTTGCGAATTAAACTGTTAAAATTATAATAACAGAATTTTTAAATTTATAATTTAAAATAACTTGAGTTTGTTTTCTATAATGCATATAAAAGTAATCAACTTGTATGTTAGAATTAAATGCTGCTATAATATCAGAGAACACCTATGAAATATTTAAATATGCGACAGTACTTCCACTAACAAAAAAAAGCTCAAGCGCTTGATATGCTTGAGGTTTTGAAGTCCAAGATGCTTGAGATGCTTGAGGTGAAAATGTTCAAATTCCTTAAGTTGCCCAAGGTAAGAGATATTTTTTGGGTTTTTTAAATTTGTTAACACATTTTTAGAGCATTCTTCACATAAAGAAAAAAAGTTCCACAAAATGCTGTTGGGGATTTTGTAGGAAAAATTCTTGTTTGAAGAAGCTGTTTTCGTATTTTGCAAAAAATGGTTCTAAAACTGGTCATAAAATTTCAAAACTAAACTAAAAATTACTGAAATCATTTATAGATTTTGTATAAGTTTTTGATAGTATTTTTATTTCAAGCTCTTAAAAGAATACTTATTATTAAATATTGATTAATAAACAGAATTACTGAATCTGAATAAATATTTATTAAGTAAAATTTAGTAGAAGAACAATTTATTTTATAGAACGATATAACTATTGTTTTAAGTTTTCGAAGTTTATTAGTTGTAAGTTATTCAATTAATATTGTTGATCAATTAAAAAAATCGAGACTTTAAGTTACTACACTAAATATTTTGGAAATATTGAAACTTAAAATCAAGAAATATCCTTACAAAATCATGAAAGCTCATTTTAAAATAATGAAAAATGTTTAAGTAATGTTTAGATGCTGCCTAGCTTGGAAAGGTTTTGAATGATAAGATTTCTGCTTGGGATCATGAAACATCCCTACAAAAATAATGAGAACTGCTTGGAAAATCATGAAACATTCAAACAAAATCATTCAAGATCCTCAAAATTAATGAAAAATTCATTCTAATACTCAAAATCTAAACAAAATCATGAAATTTTGTTTCTTAATACTCAAAATCATCACAGATCTCCAAAATAATAACAAAATCCTTTCTAAATCGAGGGGGCTTGCACTACTCAAAATCGTGTATGGGATTGTAATCTTTGAAAACTAATTGCAAAATCATGAAAACTATAAAATCCTAACAAAATCATGAACAATTATTTCTAAACACTCATTTATTATTATTTCATACAATATCAATCAAGATGCCGAAAATAATAATAAAAAATAAACTCTCATTAAA
>JXPG01008495.1:7883-27852 GCA_001015175.1 Megaselia abdita
CTGATGTAAAAAATACTATATTAAATTGTGCTCACCAAATATTTGAAAATACTTTTGACAGCTATTTTGTGTTGAGTTTGTGGATTATTTCAGAATCTGCTCCATATCCAACAGCAAATGATCTGTCACCAAGAGTTGCCACTCAGCGACCCCACAGCTTCTCTATAGGGAACATTTGAAACTAAAGAACCTTCAGTAATCATATTTACTTCAGAGGGAGTCGCAACAGGCTTGGTATTTCCTATCTTCAACAATTTATTAATGTAATTACTTTGCTTTACTAGGATTCTATCAGAGTAATTGATAATTTCCAATCCAATGTGTTTGCAATTCAGTTATTTGAAGCTCAGTCTTCAAAAACTCAAGCAAAAATATAGCAACTTCGTTTCTCTTGGTTGAAATTAAAACCTCGTTTACATACAATGCCAGTATGTCCAGATTACTACTAATTTCTCCTTGAATACACATGGATCAGCATCTTGAACTTCTCCTGAGAACTTTTGAATCGCCGATTCCAGCATTGGGAGCTTGTTTAAGACCATAGAAACTCTTAACAAGCTTACACACGGTTCTTCGACGATTCTTGTTCAAAACCTTGTTGTTCCATCAAAAAGTTTTCGTCCAGATTGCCCTAAAAAAATTGCGTTTTGACATCGAACCACATGACTAAAATCCTCATAATCGATTTCAAAACGCTACGTAAATCATTTAGCCACCAAAATTTCTTTGTACTTATCGGTGTTACCGTCCTGCTTGTGCTTCACCTTGAAAACCCACTTGATAGTGACCAGTTTTAGTGACTCTAAAAGCCCTGTCAATGTCCATGTACCATTTTTTTTCTAAGAACTTCATCTCGTCATCCATCGCTTCTTTCCATTGCAATTTATATTTTGAGCTCATTACTTCTTCATAAGTACGAGCTTATCAAAATCATCTTCCGCAATAAAAGAACAAACAGCGTGAACCCCTCGAGCCTTAGAAGACCTCAATCGATTTCGTATAGACTTCTCCTCCTCGATTGATACTTTAATAACATTTTAAATAAAACATTATGATTTAAATTTATTCAAGTTCAAGTTCTACCATTATCAAGGAAAATGCCGATCAGGAAGGCGATTTTCTTGATTTTTTTTTTAATTAGTTTTTTATTTGTAATTAAATATTATTTTTAAACTAATAAAATAGAGATTTTAAATGATTTGGATACTGAATTTTCATTTTTATTTAATTATCTTTTTCTCGTTTTTATGGGACTCGAGGATGTCCCATAAGACTCACTTCCCAAGATCTCTGTTTAAATCGCTATTTTCTCGATTTCTGTTGAGAATTCGACCGAGTTACAAAGCCTATTTATAGTTTATGGGGTCTCTAAACATTTTTACATTATAAGATTTTAAGTGTGTTCCACTCGAGGATCCCAAGATCTTGGTTTAAATCGCAATATTCTCGATTTCTGTTGAGAATTCGACCGAGTTACAAATCCTATTTATAGTTTATGGGGTCTCTAAACATTCGATAGGATGAGCTAAATATATTTGAAAAGTTTTCGAGATATGAGGATTTAAAAATATCAGTTTTTCTGTGTTAAACAATTTTTGGTCGATTTGGTGAATATTTTAAAAGAAATACATTTATTTTTAACAGTTTTTTTTTTTAATTTTATAAGTTACGTTTTTGGTGACTTCTAGGACTATTCTTTTTTGTTTTGTTTTTATTATTATTTATTTTATTGTTTAAAAGTTGGTTATTTATTATTTAGCTTACTCTTGATTATTTTTTTTACAATTGCTTGTTTTTTTGTATTTCAATTATATTTTTATAAATCAATTATTGTTGGCTTTCCTGCATTTTAAAATTATTTTTATGTTTAATTTTGGTTTAATATATATTTTTTTAAAATATTTATGTAGAATATTTATTGTTGATCTGATTTTTATATTTAATGTTTTAATCTTGAACTTATTTTTAAGTATTAATTATCCTATTATGCATTTTTTTGTTTTTTCCTTTGTTTGCATTGATTGTTTCGCTGAAGATAAAAGAACAAGTTGTATCTGTTTCAATGAATCATGAAATCTTTGACAATGGTTATGCATCTGGAATCTTGAATATATTCTGCGGATACAGAGTTCTATCAACATTCTTTGTTCAAAGATACCAATATTACCATTTCCATACTCATTTATTTACGTAACTTTTCAAAATCTAAAACCATATAAGAAAGAGAATAAAACTATAAATTTCCAGACCTAAACTTACGTTTATGCTAAAAAAGTAATGTAAACTTTCTCGTAACTTTACAAAAAGTAGCTTAAAACTTTACCGAAGTTAAACAGTTTTGGGAAGAAAATGGATTTTTCCTCATAATTAAAAAAGTTATTCTTGATTTTTCTGAAAGTCGGACCTATACACTGAGCAAAATTGTCAAAGAAAGTGTTTTTTTGAATTTCATTTTCTCGGGCCCGTTGCAGCTATTGATTGAAATTTGAGAAACTATATTCTATAATACTACAACAATGGTGTTAAAATTTAAGTTTATTTTTTTATATGAATACAATGCGGGTATCCAATTTCAGAGTAAAAAAAGCTGTAAACCAATGTTCCAAAATAGGATAATACTTATTTTGGAATAATAAAAAAAAATCAAATATATTATATTTAAAAAAAAAAAAAAAAAAACAAATAAATTATTCTAAAAAAAGTAACTAAGAATTTGCATCTGGAATAAAGTTATAAATTTCATAATTTATAAATATTTCAATATAGAGAATATTCAGAAATCGAGAAAATAGCGATTTAAACCGAGATCTTGGAAAATGAGTCTTATGGGACATCCTCGAGTCCCATAAAACGAGAAAAAGATAATAAAATAAAAATGAAAATTCAGTATCAAAATCATCTAAGATTTCTATTTTATTATACTAAAAATAATATCTAATTACAAATAAGAAAATAATTGAGAAAAAAAAAAAAATAAAACAAAACAAAAATCAGAAAATAATGATGGACCTTGAACTTGAATAAATTGAATTCATGTTTTAATTAAAATGTTGTGACATTTAATTTTTTAATTAAAACTGGCGCGCGTACGTTTACACCTTATGTGATGATCTTCTCTCAACTGATTGCATTTCTTCGTCATTCTTCCAACTCTTCGTTCGTTTATTTCGTGGCAAGCTAAAAGCTCGNTACACTACGGTAGCGTAAATTTGTGTCATATTTTCCAGAATAAACCAAGTTGGAATTTCAATTTTGCTCAACACTTGAGGTAATCTATCTTGAANTTATACCTTATGTTTCTGGTATCCAAAACTGTTTTCACGTGTTCCTTGACTTTATGACAAAATCGTTGATGCCAGACATCTAATGACACCTGACACACAGTAACATTCGCTTCGCAAATTTCAATAGCCTTGAACATCATTTTCAGCAAATACCCATTTTCTCGTTTTCCAACCGCAGAAACTACTCCGTCATTCAGAAATTTGCAGTCACTCCCTTCAGCGATCAAAGTGAATCCTTTATCCATCGCACTATTCACTGAAAGTAGTTTCGTTTTTATGTCCGGCAAGTTTCTTTGTGACTCATTCATTACCCTTAAAAGGCAGAACTTCTAGCAGCAAAAGGGTATTCAAAGGTCATATTTCTTTTAGCGGTGTACAATACCTCTTCAAGCATTCTACAAACATACTTAAAGAGGTATTCCGTATCGTCTTTTTTTAAGTTCTTCTTAAAGAGGTATTCTAGAAGCATTAAGATATTCTTAAGTAGGACAGAATACGTACTCTAGAAATCGGTTATGCTCCTTGGGTACATCTGTCAATAACTTCACTTTTCAAACGAAAAAACCCGCAAAATTATCACTAATTAAAAACATCAACAAAATCTTATCCGGTTCATGTATTCCTTTATCAGTGACGTGAAGAAATAATTAAAGTTAACACTAACGATATAATTGCATACAGTTTTCCCTTTCACTCTTTAGTGAAAGAATAATTTGCCAACTCAAAAAAAAAAACATTTTATTTTTTAAAAGTGCAAGTTTATTCCTATCGCGCTATAGCAATATGGTTTCGTTCCAAGTAAAGTTGGCTTAGCCTTATTGTTTTGTGAATTGCCAGCCTTTTTAGCAATAGCCAGCGGTTGTCATTTATGTGTTGAATTTCAAACATATTGTTTCATTTTTATTATGAAATGTTTTATTGAGATTGATTTTTGTTAATTATTATGAACATTTAGTATGTTACTTTAAAGCTCTTTTGTATTCAAAATGATTGTTCACTTTGGTCTGCTCTTTTATTTAATTCAATTTTGGTTTCCTTATATTTCAAATATTTTGGTTAGTTATTTAAATATCTGAATATTTTTGTTCTGAACATTTTTCTTAGTTTGTTTTCTATAATTTTACTGTCCCATTTACATTTTAAATTTAAAATATGTCCAATTGCAGTTCAATTCAAAACCATTTCAAGAAAGCTCGAATTTAAATAATTTGTTAGAAAGAAAATATTAACTATTTTTTTTTAAAGTTGCTATTTTCCTTGAAATTTCGAAAAGTACCTCATTGATTATTTTACCTCCTGGTCTAACTAGTTTCCTAAAATTCTAGTTCACCAGGATTTAAATAGGGTTACAAGAGGATTTCAAAAGTTTTGAATACCGTTTGAGTTTACCTTCTACAAGAAGATTTCAAGGCGGTTTTTTAGAAGTCTTACCCAAGCATAAAATTCCACTTAAGTTTACTTTCTACAAGAACATATGAAGAAGGATTAAATAGCTTTTCAAGAAGTATTTAATTCCGAAAAACCTTACCTTCTATTAGAAGGCTACAAGTAGGTTTACAAGTAGCATTGCAGAGGTATAGATTCCTTAGGTATTCTAAAGGTATTCTAGAAGGAATGGTTGGGTTGGCTCGATTTGGTCAAGAAGGTATAACAAACTAGCTGGCACCACCTAATGTCTTATAAACCGGTTTTGTATTATAAAAAACTGTCAAAAAAATCCAGATCATGAACAAATTATTAAAGAATCTTACTTAAAAACGTTGATAAAATGTAACTATTGTTGAATTAATTACTTACATGAATGTTGCATTAATATCCAATATGAAATTTATGGATGTGATATATATGATTATAAATACAATAATTACATAACATTCGTGTTTATAAATTTTTAATATTTTTTTTGTAAAATTAAGCAGAGATATATTAACTATTTTTTAGTTGTGTTTTCTTATTGATTATGAAGAAGATAGTTTTTTTATATTTTTTTCTTGAGCTTGTTATAAAATACTTTGGTTTTTTAATTATTCAAAGTATTTATTACTTTGTGTAATGTAGGTAGTTGGTTGGTGTATGTGCTAGCACTCTCGCCTTCCAGTCTGACGATTCTGAGCTCGATCCACAGTGCACGCGTCTGAATTCGTCGTAATAAATTTTCTTTCGTGTGAGTCGGATATACTACCTGACGCCACCCTCGTCGTTTCGATGTTGATGAAATAAAAGGGGGGTACCTCTAATACACTCGTTAAAATAGCAGACAGCTCATCACTGACTCTATTCAGAGGAAGAGGGAAAACTAACAACATAGATGTAGAAAAGCAGCTGGTAAACACATAGGAAGCAAACATTCCTTAATATCACTGCTACACCTTGAGTCATCTTTGGCTCGTTGTGTGATTTAGTTCTTAATTTGCTAAAGCGGAAGCAAATTTTTTTTTAGGAATTATCAGTTTAATGTAAGTGATTTATTGTTTTTTAAAGCTTCTTGGCTTATCTTTTTTAAAACATAAGATAAAATCAAAGGCATAACAAACAAAAAAAAAAAACTCACCCCTATTCTTTTTACTCAACAATGCCTAGCAAAACTTCGTACGGGCCGAATTTAAAGAGAATGTGAACACGATATTGAATATTTTGGTTGATTTGTTAGGAAATACTTCATTATTTTTGAACTTTTTGGATGTGAACTTTTTGAGAGCTCCAGTTTAAGGCTTGAGCCTTGTCTGATCATTATAAAATTTGTCAATTTTTTGGGTCAAAAAAATAACTTTCGTGAAATTGCTTTTTTAATCAATTTTTTCTTCTACCCAATGTTTTATTTCATTTCCATAATAAAAACCATAATTTTAGGTTTTTAAAATTTCGAAAAAATTGTGTATCTTACAATGTCAATATCAATACTGTCAAATTTTTGGGTCTAAAATACAACTTTTGTCAAAATGCTTCTAAAATCAGAATATTCTTCTACGAAACATTTCAGTAATAAATTACGATATCTTTACATTTTCATATTTTCAAAAAAATTGTAACTGTCAATTTTTTGGGTCAAAAAAATAACTTTCGTAAGATTGCTTTTTTAATCAAATTTTTCTCCTACAAAATGTTTTATTTGAGTAAATAAAAACATATCCATAATAAAAATCAAGATTTTAAAATTGTCATATTTTCGAAAAATTTGTAACTGACAACTGTCAATTTTGTGGGTTACAAAAATGCAGGTTTCTGATACTTACGTATAGAGGCATTTTTTCTCAATGTCAAAGATTTTTCTGTTGTCCGTTACACTTTTTGTTAAACTCATTTTTTGGGTTCTATTGTTCTGGAACCTGTGGAATAGTAGTATTTTTGGAAAAGTGACAAAGAAGACATTTTGATATAAATTTTGAATTTTTTTTGAAAACGTTTTAATAATATGAGTTCTAGAAAATTTTAAGAATTACATTTTAATAAAATTTTAATAATGTTTGTTGAATGGATGGATGCATTGAACAATTTGTGTGAGTTTGGATTTGTCGGTGTATGAATGGATGAATAGAATTTAATTTAATTTCTATCAATTTTTTGATTTGGTTGCCAGTTTAAAATGTTGGTTGGTGTTGACTATTTTAAATGTTAATGTAAAACACAAAAAACCTCTGGAGGTCAACTTGTTGTTTGTTTTTAGGGAGATGTCATATCGTATACGTACTTTAAATTGAAAATATGCACACACAGTATTTTATTATAAAATTTTAAATTTAAATAATATCCCAACCATTTCAATGTTCTCCTCTCATGAAAAAACTATTTCCCTCTAGTTTCTACATTCCAAACAAGCTTCTTTGTTTGTGGATTAGCACCGTTAGCAAGCTGTCAACTAGTGGTTCTAGGTTACCCGAAGGAGAAGGACCCTGAAACCAACAAAGCTCAAAGACCAGTCCTTTGTGTCTTGGAATACAAAGGAAATAACTACGAGGAGGTTTGCACTGACTGCCTTTCCCTACGAGGTTACCAGGAGTACAAAGTCAATCACTACAACTTAGAATACATTCTAGAAGAAAACCGATATTTCATTGTAGCTCCAAAAGACATAGTCGTTGCTATCCTTTACGATACCGACGACCGAGTTCATTGGCTCTTGGAACATAAGTGAGTTCAACCAAAACCCTAAGAAATAAAACTATATAAATTGTTTACAATCCTCAGAAAATTCGAAGAAGCGATAGACGTGATCTCAGTTTATAGTAGTAGCAAATACTCCATGATTTCAGTGGCCCGATTGAACGTCGATCACCTGCTTAGACAAGGTAAATATGATGAGGCTGCCAAACTTTGCCTTCGAGCTCTTGGGAACAACAAGTCTCTTTGGGAAGAGGAAGTGTACAAGTTCTTACAGTATAAGCAATTGCGGTCAGTTAGTTCATATCTTCCTAGAACTGATGATTGTAAATTGAATCCGGAAGTCTACGAAATGGTACTTTACGAATATCTAAGGAAGGATGTCAAAGGACTCATAGAACTGATCAAAGAGTGGCCTCCGAGTTTATATAACACCACTGCGGTGATCAATGCTATTAAAGCTAACTTTGACCCCAAGGAGTCTGGAATATTACAAGAGTCATTGGCGATTCTCTATACCCATGAGAAAAGGTACGACAAAGCTCTTCAAATGTATTTGAAGTTACAGAACAAAGATGTCTTCGATTTGATTAGAAATCGAAACCTTTACGGAACCATTCAAAAAGAAATCATCGCTTTGATACACTTAGACCGGGAAAAAGCCATAAGTCTTTTGATTGAGAAGAACAAAATCTCACCAAGTGTTGTAGTGAAGCAGTTGGAAAAGAAAGAAGAGTATTTATATTGGGTGAGTGTTTTAAATTATACACTTTTGTCTACAGTCTTTTTTACTTAGTATTTGGATGCCTTGATCAAAGTAGACAATAGTGGAGACTTTCATAATAAATTGGTGGATTTATATGTGAAGTTCGAACCAAAGAAACTTTTGAGTTTTCTCAAAAGATCAAACGATTACCCTATCAAAGAAGCACTGGAAACATGCCAAAAAATCGGTTTAAACGAGGAAACAGTTTACTTGATGGGAAGAATGGGAAACACATCCGACGCACTCAAAATTATTATAAATGATGTGAGTTTTTTGTTTTTATTTTATATATTTTTTATGTCCGTCCGTCTGAATTTATTTTGTTTTTTAAGGTTGAGAATTATAGGGGAATTTAAAAGTTTTGGGACCAAAAAAGACATTTCTAAAATATATTTTTTAGTGTTTTTTGAGATTAAATTATAATATAATAGACACTTGGCTATATATTTTTTTAAATTTATGAAGTATTTTCGAAAATACTTTTTTTTATTTACAAAAGTAATAAAAATATAATATTAAAAAAAATATTTCATAATATTAATTTATTTATATATCATAAACATTGTTATAAATATGGTGAAAGATTTTTGTAAATTTTTGGATTATCCANGTTATCCAGAAGATAACAATGGATTCTTTTGTTAAACGTAATTATTTATGCCTATCCAAATTTAGAAATATAAGAAACACATTTTGAAAATTTAAAACTCTTCATTTAATAAATATTTTCAAAAATATTAAATTTGACTAATTTCAATATTTATAATAATAAACTTTTTGAAAATATTAAATTCTTATATTTTTAAAATAATTATAAAAATTAAAAAATAACTCATTAAATTAAAAATTTAAAAAATTTTTTTTTTTATAACCAGTGGGATAGTTAGGACATTTTTTAAATGTTCCTAAGCTTGGGGAACATTCAGAGAATTTCAATCAACATAAAGCAATAAAACTGAGGTAAATCATTCCAAAGAAGTTTACCTTTTTTTAAAATTAAAAACAAACAAATTAATATTATTTTTAATATTAATATTTTTAGATTTTGAGTTTAGAAAACAAACTTTGAAAATGTTCATATTAGAAAGGTTTTAATAGATTAAGTTTTTATTAAAAAAACTTTTATTTTTTATATTTTTAAAATTTTTGTTTTTTATGAAGTATTTTTATTGACTAAAATAAGAATAAGAACACATTTTCAATAAAAATATAATTTTTTTTTAATTTTTAACGAAACATAATGCTTAGATTTGGGTTGTAAATAATTAAATTATTACAATTTGATGACATTTTTCATGTTTATATCGAAAGAAAAATTATGAATTAAAAAGATATTTAAGATTAAATTTAATGTAGATTTAAAAGCCAATTTTTCAGAAAAAAATACATGTTTTGAGAACATTAATAAAAATAATACAAGAATTAAAATACTTTAAGATTTTTAATTAGACCAAAATTCAGTAAGATTTCAAATTGATCTATTTAATTAAAACATTTTATTTCTCAAGAAAAAAATTGAAAGTAAAATTTATTTCAAAATAAAATTTCTAAACTTATTTTTGTTTATGCAATTTTCATAATTCCTTAAAAATATTGAATTCCAAGAATTATAAAATTAAAAAATATTTCAATTTTTTAATTCAAGGAATTAAACAATATGAAAAATCTATAATAAAAACTAATTCGAATATAAATATTCTGTGTAAAAAAATAAAAATTAATTAAAAAAATAAACACAACCATTAAATTTTTTGTTTAAAATTTTATTTCCAAAATATTGTTTCAATGGAAATTCTCCAATTCAATTTTACTTGACTTACAATTGATTAATTTAAGGAATTTTTGAAAAAAAAACAATAATAAAAACAATGAAAAATAAACCATAAAAACAAATTTAAAGACAAATATTCAGTTTAAAAAAATAAAAATTGAACTTTCAAAACAAATATTTATTTTTAAATTTATTTAAATTTTTGTTTAAAATATTGTTTCAATTGAAATCCTAAACTCCAATTCAATTTTACTTTGTACTTTTGAAAGAACTTAACACGAAAAATCATTAAAAAAATACCAACAAAATAAATATAATTAAAAAACAAAATTCCATGTTTCAGACAAACTTTTCAATTTAGTAATTTTTTATTGAACTTTTTACATACAATTAATAGCTTAAAACAATATCTGAGCCAAAAAATAAATCCATACAAAATGTTATTTCTTTAATTTTAATTTTCCTTTCAAATCTTTAAAAATATTTTCAAAAATAAATAAAAAAATAATAAAAGATGCAAATGAAGCGGTGCAATCTAAAATTGCCCCACTCACATCCTCTGACCCCACAATCACTTCGTATCCGCCCGCCTTCTTAGTACCTTCAAAATGATGTGTCATGAATAATTCGAGATAACGAAGTTATGCTCTAAATTTGTATAGGCCATTTTACTGTTTTTCATATCCCTACGCCACTGAACTCAGAAATTCTACAAAGTAATGATAGGGCTTAGAGGGTCTCCTCAGTACCTTTAAGACGCGGTATTAAATTGAGAATCTGATAAGATTTGCTTAACTGAAACCTAAAAATACTTGAAATGGAAGATTCCAGAATTTAAGCGTTAGCGCCATCTGGTGTCGACCATTCAAATTTCTATTAGTTTTTAGTAGTCAGATAGATCTTTAAAATGAGGTATCGCATGTCGGACATACGTTTGCCTTCCTTGGACGATATTCACAACTCATCTTTTAAGATATGGATCGTTCTATGAGCTTGAGTAATTTACCATGATTTACTGTGTCAAAAGCTTTTGTCGTGTGAGGAGAGTTTAGGCCTCTATGGATTTGATGTTGAAGAGCTGTTGTTGTACTTCTTTGCTCTTCTGGCTGTAACTGATCATTCAATGGAGCTAGAATGAGTGATAGTAGTGATATAGGTCTGTTTGTCTTTATCTGATTTCAGGATTGGGATGATACGTCTTAAAACTCATATATTTGTGATTACTAGTGTCTTCATAGACTGGTTCAGGAGACCTGTGATTAATTTCGCTTGGCGAAGTGAGTGTTATTGTTGTTCTCAGCCTTTTCCTTCACNGTGTGTTATTGTTGTTCTCAGCCTTTTCCTTCACGATGCTTCGTTCATTGTCTTTTTGTCGCATATTCATTCTCTTGCAACAAAGCAATGTCATACTCCATTTGAATAATATTGCTATTTTAGATGTCGCCTTTTACAGTTCTTCTTTTTAAAATCTCTTTAACAGATAAAGGATATTGGTATGGCGATAGATTTCTGTAAGGAACGCGACGATCCTGATCTATGGAACAACCTCATAGACGAATCCCTTAAGAGACCAGAAATAATGACACAAATGCTTGATGGTATTGTTGGTTACGTGAATCCCGAATCCCTCATCAACAAAATCAAAGTAGGGCAACAAATTCCAGGACTTAAAAAGTCTTTGATCAAAATGCTATGCGACTATAGATTGCAGGTGGGTTTTTAAATACCTCGTGTAAGTATCACAACTTTAAAGAATCACGTTCCAGGTTTCAATCCAAGAGAGTTGCAACAATATCATGATGACTGATTACTTCAATGTACAAGACACCATTGTAAAAGCTCAAAACAAGGGATTGATGGTGGGAACAGGGAATGCGTGTGCCATTTGCGGGAAAGACGTTGTCCAAGCGAATTTCGTGAGCCGAAGTAACATCCTTGTCTTCAACTGTAGACATATTTTCCATGAAAAGTGTATTTTGACCACAATGGATGAAGCCGAGTGTTGTATTTGTGCAGTGAAAGCTGAAGGTGCTATGTGAGCCTCTTGTTTTTTGTATTTATAGGAACAATTTGTATTTGATAGTGGAACTAGCTATTCTTAATTTGATTTTTATTAATAAAAAGTTATGCTTTGAAGTTTTTGCTTCATATAATAGGGATTTGTCTATGATATAAGAGACTCTTAGGCTTAACAGCCTTATCAAATCTTTATATGAATATAAGTCAACCGAATTGAGTCTTTATACTCGCGAAATACTGTAGAATTTCAATGTCAAATTTTAAAACCAAGACAAGTCCTATTTTCAAATTGCTACATTCAATAAAAAAAAACCATGAAAAATACTTGAAATTTTATTAAAATCAAAACACTATCTCCTACAATCTTTTGACTTCTCTGCATCCCGGAGTCTGAAAGGAAAAGTGTTAAACAAATAAAAAATAAAAAACAGAAAGATCATACTTTGAATTGCGGAACTTCTTGGCGGCCTTATTAGCAGAACATATAGCATGCTGAGCTAGTTCGTGAGGAAGAATCAACATGACTGCTGTTTTTATTTCAGCACTACAAATTGTTTGCTGATTTTTGTAATGAACCAAATTACCCGATTCTACAGCGATAATTTGAAAAACATAGTTCATGAAACTGTTCACAACAGAGACGGCTTTCTTGGAGATTGTGCTACTTGGATGGACATCTCTCAATAACTTGCGAATATATTTCCCATAAGACTGTGTCCGTTTCTTGATTCGATGAGCTGTTGTGCTCATCTGTTCACCACGGCAGCTTCGAGACCTTCCTGAGATTCGTCCTTTTCGACTATTCCTGTTACGATAAATTTTAACCATTCTTTTTTTAATTTTTGTTGGAAAACTATTTTTCTTTCTTTTTAGCTTATGACTGTGTCATTCACTTTTGAAGTATATTGAATTTTAGATTTTATAATGATCTTTAGAAAATTTAAGTGGTTTTTGAGAAATGGAGACATAATGAAGTTGACATTTTTTTAGGTATTGTATTTGAAAGTTTGACAAAGGATTTCTTTTCCAATTCTGGCAAAGTTGGGGCTTCTTTAAAATTATGTGTTTAATTTTTACAAAATTAGAGAGAAATTCTAACAACTTAAAACTAAATTATAAAAAGTAAGGAAACACAAACAAATATTCAAATACGGCAAAGAAAGAAAATTAAAATCCTAACGAGGAAAATTTTAAAGAAAATCTATCATATTCCAAATCAAATATAAATGTAACCAATAATAAAAAAAGGTATCTAATAAAATTATTATTATCGCCGTAACAAACCAGCCAAACCAAACAAAAAAAAAAAAGGAAAAAAAATATGGTCGTTGGGAATCGAATCTCTGCCTATTGACTGGTGGCCCGGCATTTGAAATTCACCGCAGTGGAATCTGACAACTTCATTTTTGTCATTATTTTTTAAAATTTTTAATTAAATAATTAACTAAGAACAACATATTTTCTTAATGTTTGTTTTACACTTGAAAATATGTAGTCTTCACAAGGAATATGTACTATAAACTTTCAAAAAATTGGTAGAAATGCAATATATAAAGCACATACAAAATATGTACGACGTATGCCGTACCAAAAATAAGGAGGACGCAAAAAGGAAACCCGTTGATTCACCTTAAGAGCAGCAAACATATCCAAAGGAAGACCTTGGAAGACGTAATAACGGCGGTTAAAAACCACTACGAGATGGGCAATATATCATTGAGGAAGGTTTATGGAGGCACGTAAACTGCATCTATCAACACATCAGAAGCGAATGGGAAGAAGCTACTGGACAAGGGAGAACTCAAGGTTGGATGTTGGGATTTGTCATTTTAAGGAAAAAGCTACGTTGACAAGGTGTTTCAGATGCATGGACTTCGGACACATAGCAAGAACACATATGCGACACCCATAGATCCAAGATGTGGAGGAAACGCGATGAAGAGGGTCACGTAGCAAAGCAGTGCAACAAAAATGCATACTGCATGTTCTGCATAGCTGTTCAGTATTCCGAAGAGCCCTCAGCCAAAAGAAATGATAAGGGTTATTCAAATAAACCCTAAATCCTAAACTGGGTACATGATAAAGCGAAACTGGCGTCAATATATGGGTATGCGGGAGTCATGCCTTCCAATCATTCAACCAAGAGGATGTCAGAGCGGAAATCAATGGGATTCATGTTTACAGTCTCTACGCTCCACCAAGAATTTTAGGATCTACTCTATAACATTATAGCTGATGTCGAAAGCAGATCACCAGTGGTCATTGGAGGCGACATGGAAGGACTCCCTCTTAAAAGTTAACACGTTCGATCATGTAATAAGGACTTAGGTTTTTGCAACCGATTCAGCAGAAGAGATGACCAGTGAGATGGCAATGGTGCCCAGCAAAGCCTGTGACGCTGCAATATCAAGAAGGACAGCCAGTCGACGAGGACAACCTTGCTACTGATGGAATGAAGAGATAGAAGGACTGAGGAGGAAATGCCTACAACATATAGAAGGAAATTAAAGATCTCAAGAAGAAGACATATTTTTAAGCAACCACTCTCAGCTTTCAGTATAGTAAGACAACTGTGCAAGGCGATAAATGAAAGCAAAAGGCAATACTTAAAGGCTATCTGCGACGACGTCAACATCAACCCCTGGGGAACTGAATACGGAATGGTGATGTCCAAGCTGAAAGTAGACAGATCACCGCCGATAACATGCCCAACAATGTTGAAGACTATCGTTGAATCGTTATTTTCTACCAGAGCCAACACATCCTTCAACATAGAAAGAATACAATCGATGTGGAAACGGTACCGATTGTATCGAACGAGGAGATATTCAGCGCATGCAAAAGGACCGGTAGGCGGCATCACGAACAAAGCGTTCAAAACAGCTGTGGAAGAAATGCCGAAGATATTTGCTAGAACCCTGGAAAAGTGCCTTCAGGAGGGAGTTTTCCCAGAGACATGGAAGTTACAACATTTGGTGTTACTACACAAATAAAAGGGAGCTCATGGTGAACCCTCATCGCTAGGACCAATATGACCTCTGGACTCTCCTGGCAAGATGTTCGAAGGGGTTATATATGATATTATATATATTATATTGATATGCTCGACCACGCATTAGATAATGGAACACTGTCGAATATGCAGTTCGGATTTCTGAAGAACCGTTGACGACCTCAGCGGTTGAGGAAAAGATGGAAAGGATTAACAATAGAGTACTACGCAGTAGTTACACTTGGCGTCAAGAACGCGTTCAATACCACAAACTGGATCTCTATTAGGAAATCTTTATCCCGGATTAACACACCAGCTTCCCTGATGAAAACCGTGGAGAGCTACTTCACAGACAGGATATTGAGGTACAACACAGACGAAGGACTTAAGTACTACAAAGTGTCAGCAGGAGTCCCCCAAGGATAAGTACTTGGTCCCCTCCTATGGAACATTATATGCGATGTAGTCTTAAACATAACAGTATACCATGTAGAATCAAAGTGGTATAGGGTTTCCTGACGACATTGTAGACATTCCTAGGAGTTATGATCGACAATAGGCTGAATTTCCAGTCGCATATATCGTTTGCAACGGAGAAATCGTTGAAGACTTAAGCAGTATTATATTGCTAAACATTAGAGGACCAAGATATTAGAGCAGAATATACTATACTTTCGAGAATATAGTAAGCTCAGCACTCAAATATGCAGCACCAATTTGGGCACATGCTTTGAGCATACAAGAAACCAAAGAAGATATCATCAGTATATAGGCTTAGGACGATTCAAGCATATCGAACAATTTCGAAAGACGCGGCATACATCTTAGCAGGTATGATACCAATCGACATCTTATAGCTTACGAGAGGTAAGGATATATCGAAGAAAAACATCTTTCCCTGGAGTCCCAGAAAGATCAGCATTGAAGAACATCAAAGCTGATGAAAGAAGTACTTCCTTCGAAATATGGCAGGGTAGGTGGGACAGCTGAGGCAATTCCTGTCTGGACCCGTTGGATATAGGAAGTATCTACATAGGTTCGGTCACGATACGCCAATATAAAATATGAAAATAAGCTTCAAGAAACACATGGCAGTCGCCGGTGTGGCTTTATTTCTTACATAACCAAGTACAGCAGCTTTCTACACTTTCAGAAGCAGCATTGAAAAATCATAGATTTCGCACTTAGAAATTTAAATAAATATCCCTTTTCCCACNTTAGAACACTAGTAACATTATATATTTTCATGATGCAAACATTTCATAGTTCCAACTCAATCAAAAATTTCAAACCTTTCTCTCTTGGCAGCAATAATTTTCTCCATTCATTTGAAGAACGAAAAGCAAGATTAACGAACGATATCCAAGGGAATTTCGTCCCAAATCTTTGTCAAAAGTCTCTTGAAAACGTCCAAATTTATCACGTAGAGCATATACCCCCATATCGAGAAATCCAAAGGTTTGCAGTCCGGCGAAGAAGCGGGCCATNGTTTGAAACCGTCCAAATTCATCCCTTTCGTAGAGTCAATTTTACTAAGCATATACCCTAATTTCGAGAAATCCAAAGGATTGCAGGCCGCCCAAGAAGCGGACCATTCATCTGCAAGGATAAAATCGCTGTGACTTCTGTCTTGTATGAGGGCGCCCCTTTAAAACGAACATTTTCTCGTCTAAAAAAATACTTGGGAAGTTAGCATTAAAGATATCATTACCATTACTGACCATCTCTGGTTTGTGAGACAGCAAATTATTCGTACTGCTGAGGGGTGGGAAGACTGCACATATAGAGACTGATAGTGTAAATAGCTATCCAAATATACCAAACATCTTCTAGAAACATATGGAAAACACTGGAAGAAGAAGAAACAAACTTATCCAAAAATACTTACAAGACACTAAGCTTTCCTTCTCAGTGTATTTTTATAGTCCCATAAAAAAGCATACGACACTCCAGCTGGCCATATCAACATCGAGGCCAATTATAACACTATAAAAAAGAACGACACTAAAAAGGGAGATCCAGCAACACTGAAGTGAATAACTTCACACAACAAATCAAAAGTTCATAAACGCGATAGATTTAGTGAGGAGAGGTCGCGTATTTGCCGTTCCGTGTTGTGTTTGTCCGTTGACTTCGTGAGTTCCAATTAAATTAATACCAAATTAACTAGAAAAAGATTAATTAAATTAAGTAATCAATTTAAGAAAAAAATGAGATCTTGAAAAGTGTTTCCCAATTGTTGCATTCAAAGTTATTCCTTAAAAAAAAAAGTAGTTTTTCGTGTTGAAATCAAATTGTTTGTGATGTGGGAGATTTGGTAAATAGTTAAGTGAAGAAGTGGAAAAAGTTGAATAACCAAATTCAGTGGATCAAAGATTTCTGAAACATTCAAAAAACAAGGTAAGTTTCTTTGAAAAAATCCAGAAAATTAAGTAGTTTCAGAACGAGTTTTTGTTCTGTCTTTCACTTCTTTTGCTTTGTCTCTCTCTCTTCATCTTGTGTAAACACGGTCTTGCCTTATTCTTCTCGTTGGCACCACTTCAGTATCAGTTCATTGAAGTGGCAGCAACAATTTCTAGCAAACTTACAATAGATCTTCTTATTCTTGGAGTTTGTGCTTTCTTTCTAGTTCCTGAACTGCACTGAATTATGTCGAAAGAAGATGGTTCGTTTCGTTCAAAGCGATGAAGTCATTCAACAAGTTGTTCGATTTCATACTCTTTTCTTTGAACAAAATCTCGTCAGTGAGAAAGATGTTCACGATGGATGCTAATTGGATCAAGTGACACAATTTCGCTATGTTTCTGTGACCTATTTCATTTCAAAGGTTCTTTTTTTTACTGGTTTTGGATATTTTCAATTGTTGATCCATGGTTTTTATCAGTTGCTGTTTTAATGGTGGTAAAAAGAGCTGGTTGCTGGTTTTAAAAGCTGTCAATGTCAATTTTGAAACCCAATCCTTGCACTACTTTATTCCAGTAAGAGCTTTCATCTTAAATTGTAAATGGCCTTTAGGCCTCAGTCTTTAGAATACAAACTAGGCTTCATGAAATAAAAACACAATTTGTTCCAAATAATTAATAAAACTCTTACTAAATATAATGAAGCGGTGCAGTAGAACTAGATTCCTTAGTAGCGCTCTGGTTTTTTTTAAAATAAATTTGCTCCACTCTCAGCCATTGGATCTACTCTTCACTTCGTACAATATATTAGGAACCATAAATTAGGAATCATAAAGTCCATAAAAACTCATTTTGCTTTAATTAATTGCCCCATATCTTCTCTTAAAATTTCGATAAGGTATTATTGTCCTTATTTGTACCTTCAAAATGATGTATCACACGGCCCTAGATTATCAAAGATTATGATAGTTATGTTCTAAAAAGTAAATTTTATATAGCTTAAAATGGAAACTTTTAGAATTTAAGCACTAGCGCTATCTGGTGTTCACAAATCGAAGTTCTGTTAATGGCCTCAAATATGTGTTGCAGAAGGTTTACGGCAGACATACGGATAAAGCGAGTAAAGCGGATAAAGGGTATCTTTGGGATTTTGGATTTTGTTGGGATGTTGATGTCATATAAAACATAAATTTTGTATCAAAGAACGTATGCCGTGCTAGCAGGCTATTGCAGCTTGTATTGGCTCCCAGCCAGATATGTCAGCCATGGGTCAAGAAAAGCTGGTCCAATATATATGTCACCGCTGGTCGAAATATGTTCATGTTAGAATTCTAAGATTGCAAAACACGCACAGGCAAATAGATATGTAGAATGTATTTTTATATAATTAAATCTTAAATAAAAATATTGGATAATAATTGTATCTTCTTG
This sequence comes from Megaselia abdita, assembly GCA_001015175.1. NCBI lineage: Eukaryota > Metazoa > Arthropoda > Insecta > Diptera > Phoridae > Megaselia > Megaselia abdita. The sequence continues at coordinate 26,647 of JXPG01008495.1, forward strand.
TTTAAAAGTTGATTTTGAAAGTCCAAGACCACATCATAGGGCTTTTTTTCGATAGCAAAATAATTAATTGTCAGATACTATTTTATAATATTCAAATGAAATATTTTAAGATATTATTTCCTCTAATACATAAGTCTCTATTGCAAATATTCAATTAAAAAACTTCTTCAAAATTAGATTTTTGCTATACTTATATTTATATATTAATTTTTATATTTTTTAAAATTCTCTTTTGAAAACAAAATTTCATTTTAAATTTACACGACCAACAAAAAAAGTAACGTTTTAGCAAAAACTGTTGTCTCACACGTAATACCGTGAAATACATTACATAAAAATAAATATTCACTTCATCCTCAGAACTTTTCCATCATTAAAAATGTGTTTAACGAAAAGTTTAACACAGAAAAAACAGACATTTTCAAATATATAAAATATCATATATTGAAGATATCAATATGAGGCTTATGGAACATAATCGAGTGGAGCACACTTGAAATCTGGTGATGCAGAAATGTTTAGAGACCCCATAAACTATAAATAGTACTTGTAATTCAATCGAAATATCCACAGATATAGAGAAAAAACTATTTAAGGCGATATCTTGGGAAATGAATCTTATGGGACATCATCGAGTGGAGCGCACATGAAATGAAATGATGCAGACATGTTTAGAGACCCCATAAACTAAACACTCCAAAAACACTCGTTGAAATAGCAGTCAGCTCATCATTGACTCTATTCCAAGGAAGAGGGAAAACTAAAAGCACTGATGTAGAAAAGCAACTACACAGACAAAATTAAGTTGTAAAATTTACTACAAAGCTTGTAGTAGATTTTGAAGTTTGGTAATTTTGCTATATTTAGTAAAATTCCATGTTTTTTGTAAATTTTGCTATATTTAGTAAAATTCCATGTTTTATGTAGTATACGAATTTACTATCTAAATAGTAAATAGTAATGAGTTTACTAATGCAGTAATAGCCTACATTACTATTTTTTAGGAAATATTACTAAGCGAATTTGTAATTCATTCATGAGTTCAAACCCAGATAATGTTAGTTTTTTTTTAACTACAAATAGTATATGCATATATATTTCTTTCATGCATTAGTTGAAACTCTTCTTTTCTATTTTACTACAAAAAGTAAATTTATATAGTAAATTCTACTATACATGTTAACTTCTCTTCTAGGCAGTCCAGCC
>JXPG01008514.1:0-11755 GCA_001015175.1 Megaselia abdita
TAAAAATACAACTTTTATTTTTCCTATCTTTATCAGAGAAAGAGAAAGATTTCGAAATATTAAAGATTCCTGAAACAGTTCTATTATAAACACAATTAAAATTTGGTTATCATTGTGTCTGCAGAAGCTTGAACGATAAACATTGATTAAAGTAATTAAAGACATTTTTATGTTTCTATATTCTATCTTTAAAAATATTTCAAAAACTAGCAAACATTTTCAGAACTTAACAAAGCATGATTTATTTTAAAAACATAATTAATAAAAGAAAGTTATTACAATTCGAATTTTTGTTAAAAGAACAATTAAAATTCTCAGAAATAATACTAACATTTAATTCAATAATAATATTAATACTATTTCTGATAATAATTATCCAATATTACAATAATTTGTGAACAAACAAAATTAAACCAAAAATAATACAACATAAAACAACATACATTTAAGCAAAATATTTTTTGTTTAACAATTATAAAATTGAAAAAATCAAAAAAGAAAAAACAAAGAACTAAACAAATATATAAATTAAAATAAGAGACTTTTTAAAATAATAAAAAAATACATATAACATTATTTTAATTTCTAATAAAACTAAACAAAAATAATACACACAAAAAAAACAAAATAAAATAAACTCTAATTTAAAAACAATATTATGCCAAAATAAAAACAAAAGATATATATAAACAAAAAAAAGAAAGAACTTAAAAAATATAAATATTAAAAAAAAAAACTTTTCAACATAATAAAAAAAATAGATATATACAAATATTTTAAAAAGGAACAAAAATAATACAAAAACAAAATAAAATAAACGCTTAATTAAATTAAATATTATCCTCAAAAAAAAGTTAAAATAATGTCTTACGATGCATCATTTTGTAGTTATTTTTATTATTATTATGGTAATAGATTTTTATTGGAAATCGTTTTTTCAACTTCTTTCTGTTCTGTCTTTAATTTTTGTTTGGGCAATCGTTTTATTTTTAATTATAAATAATAAACNCCTCAAAAAAAAGTTAAAATAATGTCTTACGATGCATCATTTTGTAGTTATTTTTATTATTATTATGGTAATAGATTTTTATTGGAAATCGTTTTTTCAACTTCTTTCTGTTCTGTCTTTAATTTTTGTTTGGGCAATCGTTTTATTTTTAATTATAAATAATAAACTAAGAATATATAGTTTTAAATGTAATTTTTCTTAATATAATATTATTGTTATGTTTATTTGGTTTGGATTTTTGTGTTTAATATTTTTATTAAATTAATTATTTTTCTAAAGTTCTACGTTTGTCTTAATTTTTTAAATATTTATTTATTTTTATAATTTTATACATTAGTTATTTTATTTAACGAATTCAGCTTTTATGATTTAAAAGACTTCTTAGTTATTATTTAATTCTTGTAATTACTATTAACTTTTGAAAAATTATTTATTTAATATAATATGTAATTTTTAAGTAAATAATTATAATTAAAATGTTATAATTTTTTTTTATAATAGGTTTTTATATTTAGTTTTTGATTATTTTTTNGCTTTTATGATTTAAAAGACTTCTTAGTTATTATTTAATTCTTGTAATTACTATTAACTTTTGAAAAATTATTTATTTAATATAATATGTAATTTTTAAGTAAATAATTATAATTAAAATGTTATAATTTTTTTTTATAATAGGTTTTTATATTTAGTTTTTGATTATTTTTTTAATCTATGTTTTTTTAATATGTTTAAGGTTTTTTTTTTTAAGAATTATTATGTATTGTACTTCTTATTATATAGAATTGCTTATTTATTTTCAAATTTTTCAAAGTTCAGTGTGCTTCCTTTTAAGTTCTTCTTCATATTTTTTGTTTTGCTTTATTATTTTTATTATTATTGTTATTATTTTTATTATTATTATTACTTTTATTTTTATTATTATTATTATTATTATTATTATTATTATTACCAGTAATTTGATATAGACAATTTTTTTAAGATTGTGTGCTTTTCTTATTTCTTTTGGTATTGTGTTTATTTTTTGTATTGGAAATAGTTAAATTTTTGAGAATTTCTTAAGTTTTAAAACATTGTTGTTTTGTTTTACAATTGTTAGTAACGTTTCTATTTTTATTTAGTTTTAATGTTTAATATTTGGAATTTCTACATATAATTTGTTTAATTTTTTTCAATATTTGTAAGGTCCTTCTAATTATAATAGCTTTGACCTAAGATCTCATATTTTTAAAAAAGTTTCAATGAAAACGTTAATTTTTTAGCAGTTATTTTTTTTTAAACTAACAAGAAAGATTAATTACTGTGTTTCAGGTACAAAATATGTATCAAGAAAAAAGAAAATATATATTAAAAACCATTTAAGATTATTTCTTCTTCACAAAATGCCTTACAAATTTTTAAATTCAAAGTTTAAAGTACAATACATTATAAAAATTGTTTATTCAGTATTGTAACAATATTTTATATTTCGTTAATATTTAAAATTATTTTTGTTAATGCATTTTGTGTTTGTTTTTATAAAATTTTTATTTCTTGTTAATTGAAAACTATATGTTATTTATATTGTCTAACTTTTGCCTTTTAGATTTAATATTTTTTACAACAAATACTTGTTAGCTCATTTAAATATTAAAGTTAAAACTTTTATATGTTTCATGTTTAATTTGGATGTTTTATTTTTTAATTTTATTATTAAATTTCTAAAATAATTTAAAACATTCTTGGTTTTTTTGTATTTAAAAATTAATAGTTTTATGAAATTCATTTTAGTTTGCTTAGGTTTTAAAACCCCTAAATTTCAATGTCGATTAGAACATTGAAGCAAAACGAAATAAGTCTTTCTGATCATTAACTATAAAATAATTTGTAGTATAAATAAGCCCTTTTAAGCATTTTAAATCCCTAAAAAATTATAAAAAAAACTCTTCAAAGCCTTTGTACGAACCCTGGACAGAAAAGATGGAAGAACTACAAAGCCCTCAGTGTACCCAAATCCTAGTAAACAATCCTTTCTATTATTTTGTGCGCATTAAGACGTATCTCATTGACATCATAGGACCTAGTGCGGTCTTAGACCAGGAAAATCTGCCACTGAGCAAATGTTCACTCTACGCCAGATTCACGAAAAAAACAAGAGGGTTCCAGATTGAACCAGATTGAGCCAGATTGAGGAAACCGAGAATTCTTGAGAATTTTTTTTTTTGAATCTGCACATTTCATAGAATTTAGGCAAGCTTACGATAGCATCATAAAAGACCAGCTCTACAATGACTCAATTGGATATCTCGAAGAGAGTCAGCCAACTATGTCAGATGAAACTAGCAGACGCAAAATATACAGTTCGTAAATCAGGAAAGCCATCGGAACCTTTCACAACAAAGCTGCGGTTTCGGCAAGGAGATTCTCTTTCTTGCGATTTGTTTAACATCATAACGTCAGAAAGTTATCGTTAAAAGAACCGATGTTCTAATAATAAAATCTTCGTGTAATCACATAAACTTCTTGGCTACGTCGAAGATATATAGACATCGTTGGAGTTTCTCGTAAGTTTAACTAAGAAGAGAGGTAAGATTTCAGTTCTGGAAATCCTTCAAGAGTCTAGTAAACGATTACAACAAGGCTTGAAAAAAGTGAAAAGCCAAAAAGTGGATATAATTCTGTGAAGATATTAAATTTACAAAAGATGCTGCGGAAATTCAGAAGACTTTTTCCAAAACTTACTCTATACCTATACGCATCTAAAAGTGAACAAACCAATGGTATTTTGCCTTCAACTCACTTTCCTATTCTGGCTATCATATTCAGAACTCTAGAGCTAACAGAGAATAATATGGTGATATTGTCTCTGTCTCAATCTTGGGAAAGAATATAAAGATTTGTGATGGTTACAAAACAGGAGATGGCTATGGTACTTTCTATTACATTCAGGATTTTAGACTTCTGAACTGTCTTTCAAGGTGAGGTATACGCAATAAAGATGTATTGTGCTACTAGAGCTAGGAGAAGATAATCTGGTGATACTGACAGGTTCTTCTGTGGCTATCTGCGTTGACAGTCAGTCTATCAAAGCCTTAGACTCTGTCTCTAACAACTTCAATTCTGCTGAAAGAATATAAAGACTTGTTGAATTTAATCGATAGCTAATTTAGCTCAACAATTATATATATACCAGGACACTGATTCAGGGTAATGGAATATCAGATGTTTTGAATAGTTAGAAAAAAGACTAGCGACAATTTCTAGAATGACGGGATCTACGTATCGTAATTTTTTCAACCAACCAAATAATTCAACAACATCTGTATTTGGTCTGACTTCGAATAAGTACAGTCCATCAATAACTGGAAAAGTTGGAGAGGTGTGAAGAGCGGTAGTTGATAGGCTTGGATTCTCCTTAGGATAGGATTACCATCAAAAGTAAGTCAAGGAAAATATGAAGTATTCAGAAGAGCGCTTCATTTAGTTGAATTTTACTTAACCAAAATATCTTACAGGAAGCAAGCTGGCTAAAAGTTAACGATATTGAAAAATACTTGGAAACAAAATTCCTTAAGAGAGGCTCAAACCCTGACAACCCAGTCCGGAACATGTAAAACTCCCGCTCTCTCTACTAGAACAGAACACTTTGCAAAATCGTGGTTAAAGCTGGATAATATCTGGGATTACAACAGGCTACTTAGTTTTTAGATAGTTGTTTGGTGTAGGTGCTAGCACTCTCGCCTTCCACTCTGACGATTTTGAGTTCGATCCTCAGTAAAACTAACCTGATTGTCCCAAGATCTGCTAGCATTCCCATAAGTCGACTCTATTGGAGCCTGGGAATTATTCGAAGTTGTTAGAGAATAATTCGTGAATTTAATAAATATTTTGCGGTCTTAAGTTTTCAGAATGAAAACCTCTTTTTTTTAAAGATATTTCAAAACGCTATAAAACTCTCAACCTGTGTCCTCGCAAAGAAACCCAACATTCCCAGAAAATTTCCAACTGTGTCAACCAAATTTTGTATTAATAGAGTATCATAGACTTACCTTCGCTTCGGTTGAAACAGAAACATTGAACTAGTGAGACCATAAAACAACATATAGATGAGATGAGATGCACTGCACAGCAACAAAAGATGTAGTTTAACGACGACGACGCTCAACTCAAGAAGAAGATGATGTTGATGATGACGATGATGCTTATCCTTTAGAGATATAATGTAGCTTGTTGTCTGTGGTCGAAATGATGAATGTACAATTTCTTTTTAGATGATTTTTCTTTGGATAATGGCTTTAAATCCCATACTAAATTAGATAAACTACGTGGCCGGGATAAACGTCGCGTCTTCTTTTCGGGCAGTTTTGAATCGCCAGATGTCCGTCCGCCACTACGCGATGAATCTAATGTACCTTCACGTGCAGCACCGATACTTGCACTTTTCGATAATTGATTATTCATATTGTTCATGTTGTGGTTGTTGCATTTTATTAAAATATCTTGTTGCTGTAGTTGCTGGTGATGCTGTAGTTGTTGTTGCTGTTGTTGTCCTTTGGGAGTTGCTGAGATCGGAGTTGTTGAATTACTGTCTGGAGGAGTTAATTGTAAACTACTTAGACTTTTATATCTGGAAGATAGAACGAAGAGCAATAGTTAGTATAAATACAATGTTGCTCATTTTAGGATAAAAATTTATTATATTATTTTGTTTTATTAACTAACAAGCATCGGTTGGTCGTTCGTTCGCTTGGTCGGTCGGTTTTGTTGGTAATTACGGTACTTTTTATTTATACAAGAATCGTGATCTGAAAGCTGCAATTGATAGAGTTGTTATATGGTTAGATTCTTTCCTCTGGACAGTTTTATATACAACATACTGACTTGACTGTACGTACAAGAATATCTATCTATCTATCTATCTATCTATCTATCTATCTATCTATCTATCAGATTGTTGAAGAAGAAGATGCGATGGTAGTAAGGAAATCTTGTTAGATTTATTCCATTTCCATTTAGACATATAAGGGTAATAAAAGTAACTAGAAACGGTTTTTTATGGTCGTCATTTATTGTTTAAGTTAGAGTTGGATTTCTTTCGGAAGCTTGGGTGGTAATTTTATGTGAGTTATGTAGCATTGATTGGAATGGGAATCTATGACTTCTTCCATCTATGTATGTGAATGAGAAGATGATGGTTATTGGAGATAATCATGTTATAAAGTTCTAACTGTAAGATGATCTTTGGTATTTGACATGAACATGATGGTAATCAAAAGTTTCATCTTGGGAATATTTTCTTCTTATATGGTTTCACATTTTAATTTAATGGTGATTAGGAGTTTTAGTTTCTCGCAAGTTTGTTCTATTGAAATAAAATAACTTTGAAGCTAGGCTCAATATTTTGTTTGTTATTGGGCAATTGGGTATACGTAACGGAGCTACCCGACGAAGAACAGCTAAAGAGTTGGCATTCACCGCAATATTCATTGTGGTACTCAAGCAACTTTGATCAACCAAGAATTGAAGACCAATCGAAACAAGGTTTTGTGCAAAATATGGTACTAAACTCAAGAAGGACAGAGGAAGACTAGTACAAGGTACTATCTGCGAAGGCTGACTTCATCTAGCGTGCTACGACTTTGACTCTCTAAGCAGGTACTCAATACCATATTCTGCTCAGGGTCTTTATGGTGTAAGCTTCGTTGTTACAGGTGATTTAAGAAGTAGCGTGGTGTCCCGTCAACGAGAGAATATGTGCGATACAGCAGAAAGATACTTTCTACAAAACCACTTTTATTTGCGCCTATACACCGATAAACACATCGAACACCCTGATATAACAGCAGCTGGAGATACTGAAGGATGAGTTCTACAATCATCTGGATGCAGCCATTGGTGCATGTTCCAAGCATGACGCTAAATACGTAATTTGTGATTTCAATGCTAAGTTTGGAAGGTTAGAGATCTAGCAGGGCATTATTGAACGGCACAGCAAGCACCAGAAATGCACTGACAACGGATGTAAGCTTATCGAAGCTTATCGAAGCTTAGAAGGACTGCAAGAACTAACGTGGAACACTGATACTTAACTCGGCATACAAGATCCTGTCGACCATTCTTTGTGAGAGCCTGAAACAACATGTCAACGCCAACATCGGAGATTACCAAGCGGTTTCCACCACTGATCAGATATTCACGCTACGCAGGCTTACGACTGCATAATTAGAGATGAGCTATACCCTGCAATGATGGACCTGGCCATACCTCAGAGTCTCATTCTACTAAGTCAGATGACCCTAGAAGAGCCGAAAAGTGCAGTTCGTGTAAACAAGAAATATATGAAATTGAGTAGAAACCAAAGCACAGATCAGCATTGGCACTGACAAGTTTGGGTCAGTAAAGGATTTTACGTATCGTGGGTATTCAGTTAAACCCCAAAGCGACATCTCTTAAGAGATCAAAAGGAGAATCATGCTTGCTAACCGAAGAAGCATTAACTAAACATCTCTCTCTCATTATACCTGCTCTGATATATGGAGCTTAGTCGTGGACGTTATCAGAATCAGACAAGAATCTTCCGAAGGCATTTGAGGGTAATGTGCTTCTTATGATCTTTGGCCCTATGTAAGCAAACAATAAGTGGGGCATACGATACATTCATGAGCTATATGTAGACTTCAGTATAACAGATATAGATTGCGAATTTCGGATGAAGTCCCAGCAAAAAAGATCGCATAAGCTAAACAAGGCTCCCGACGACAATGTTGACAACGGTTAGATTGTCTGGAAGGAGGGCTTACATCAAAAGGAATCACAAACTGGACCGCAAAGCGAGATAGATGATGACAAATTCTGTGTATATTCTGAATCGACACCACGGTTCGGATAATCATCATATGTATGTATGTACACAAGAACTCAGAGGGCTCAAAAGGCATCACTATGACTGGCTCTCATGCACTCGTTCAGGACTATCGTAACCGCACATTAAAACGAACATACATTCAATAAGAGAAATGCTTAATCAACAATACGCATACTTAAACCACCAAAAACAACATCCGACCACCTCACGAGCTTTCAAGAGCCTGCACCCAAGATAGGATAGTCAGAAATAACCAAATATCCAACCACCTATCTCATTTCCAAGGGAGACGACTGTACCATACTCAGCAATGGAAAAGACATCTCTTCTTCGATAGGAAGGCATCTTGCGAACTATGCCGTAAAAATCTTTGCATCTCAACTACGCTCTACAAACTCGCAAAAGCTTCAGAGGGCTCAAAAATGCCTCTTTATCACATTGTTGTTATTTTATGCTATAACAAATGAAGGCTATCTCCGCTAGACACCCCTCAACATTAGCTCAGATTCGGATGGTGTCGTCTACTAAACAGCTATTATGCCAAGTTATCTATCCCCGATGTTTTTACAGATTGCGGAGCAACACCTCATAGCATTGAACACCTCTTCAACTGCCTACAATATCCACCAGACCTCAACGTGGAAGCTCTCTGGAATCATCCAATAGCAAAAAATCATCCAAATTCTTGAAATTAAACTAAAAGAAGATGACTCAAATTATGAGAATCCTCAAGATTTATCCACCAGAAATTAGTCATAGTGAGAAGGAGCTCTTCAGGTCCACAAGATCTGCCTAGCTCAACTTAGGTCTGGTTTCAGTTGCAGTCTTCAAAGTTATCAGAGAAAAATAAATCAATCAATGTCAGATATCTGTACATACTAGGGTGGATCCCCCAAGGACACTCCCCAATTTTTCAGCTATCCCTCCAAGGACATCTGGACCATAACAATTAAAGGCTCAGCTCCGATTTTTTCATCGAAATAACGGCAATGGACCCAGGTAGTATCTCTAACTCTCACAAAAGAAAAATTCTGACGGCTTTATTGAGGATAGAGCTCAGGAGCAAGAAAGCAGCTCCTACACCATATACTTAGTTGTACCAAGAAATAGACTAGATTATCAACTGTATTCTTACAGGGCACTATTTACTAGGTAAAATGACAAAAAGAATAAACATAATAGAGACAGATGAGTGTAGACACTGTACACATTTACACTGCGTAGATGACGTGATACATATTGTTTCGAAATGTCCTATGTTATTAAGCTTGGTATTAAGGACCTCACAAAGTTTGTCAAGGACATTGGCTGTTTGGATCACGTTGGATAGGCCAACATGTCGAGAAGGCCTCTTATATGCCGAGTGTGGGATCCTCAACTTTCATTAAGGAATTTCTGCAACCTCTTCTAACCTAGGACCTAAACCAATCAAATACCGTATACACTCTCTATCGCTATACACTCTCTATGTCAGGTTCCATATTTCCAACAAATAAAATAAAACAAAAAACTCACCTAATATGAAACAAAGGAGATTGTGGCTCCAAACAGTCCTTCGTGTTGATGGCCGTGTTCAATGGTGAGTTACCATTGGTTGGTGAGTTATTACCACTACAATTATTCGTAATTAAAACCTTAGCATGATGACTATTTGTTGAGTTCAAATTCACCGAAGAATTATTGTTATTCTTCACATACAATTTTGGTAGAGTTGGTCTTTGTCGTTTCTCCGGTAGCTTCTTTCCCGGGATGGTTTCAATGGGTGGTGGCACTGGCTTAATATCTTCCTGAATATGGCTATGATTGTAATGTGGTTGTAGATTGATCATTTTACCATTAACACCTACAGGCTGCTGAGATTGCGGCTGCGACGGCTGATGGTGGTGGTGATGATGATGGTGGTAATGATGATGGTTACTGCTGCTGTGATGACTACTGTTGTGTTTGTTCGATTCTAAGCTACTATAATTGTTACTGTTGTTATTGTTTGCACTACTGCTATTGTTGTTACTAATCTGATTACAACTAGTGCTAACACGTATTAAACTACAGTAATTACCACTATCCGTCGTGGCTTGTGATTTGAGTGTGGGCGATTCACAAATTGGTTCGAATCGTGTCAAGCCTTTGGATAAGGGTGTTAAGCCACGGACATAGTCATAAATATGATCGATTTCATTGTACTCCTCAGCAATGTTGTTCGACTGTTGTTGCGGCTGCTGTTGTTGCTGTTGATTTTTAGCGTTGTATGAATCACAACTGGCACTTTTTCGTAACACATAACCGTTCTCCAGTACCCCTGAGGTGGTTGCTGCCGCTGCCGATGATGACAACACAATCGGTAATTTATTCGATCGACTATTGAATTTGGATTCCTTCTTCTCTTTGTCTGCTAGCTTCATATCGACAATTTGCAATCGATCTCTTGCATCATGCAAGAGTCTTTGTGCTTTCTCCAGGAATCTAGAGTATTCAATGAAATGCTCCAATTGATCCATGTTCTTAACACGTTGAAGTTTTAACTTAGCGTTCAATGGTACTGGGACTAAATCCATGTCCTTTTGCAGCGGTAATGCAAAAACGCGATCTATTTCAACACAGCCCAATAAGCGTAATTCGGGTACAAATGGTTGTTTCAAGCCTTTCGGTGCACTTCCATGGACTAATCTGAAATGGACAAAGTTTTTATGTTAGTGTTTTGTTTTAGGTGTATCTATTATGTTGTATAGATCTCGATACTAAAGACAGACGGACAGACATACATATTACAAGCAGACCTACAGACGAACAGACAGCCCATCACTGAACCTTAGTTATATTCAATATGTTTTTATGGAAATTTAATGTTGATAGTAATTCAAGAAATAGTCTATCCATCACGATGGACTAACTTCCTCAATAATTAACAACAAACAACTGTGATGATAGGTGAGCTGACCAGTGAACGCTGAGCACGACAAGTTATTTGATTCATATAAAGGTGCTGATGTGCTGTGTATAACCAGGTTGTAAAATGGCGTAATAATTTAAGAGCCACTCACTTTTTATCGCCTTAATAACCATTCATCTTCTATATAACTCTTCACCTATCTTTTTTATGTATGTCCTACAGTTACATTACAGTCTTTTTGAAATGGACTCGTATCTTTTAACTATACTCCTCAGTCCTTATGTTGCTTACTGATGGGTTTTCTCCTACTTCCGCATACTGTAATAAATGTCAAGTAAGTGCAGCCATAATTAACAATTTACCCACACGTTTCTTATCTGGGTTTCCTAGTGATTATGAAAGAGCTTTCAATATATCTCTATCGTTTTGTGGGATCTTCCTTATTTTCAGTTCTACTTTCAACATTGACATTAATAGAAATGTTTCTTATTCACTGGTGCAGTTTTATTATCATAATTTATTATTTATGAAGTATGTGAATATATCTTTAGAATTTCTGAGCTGCAAGGAATTGTTGGTTTTAGAGGTGTAGAGAAAGGCTGGATATGCCAAAATGTCAATCACAACTCATAATTCTTGTATATTCTTTTAGTAGATATTGAACATCCTGTTCCTATATCTTTATAGCTATGTTCGGATGCTTCTATAGCTGGGGAAGTTCCTTGTTATACCTGATCCGCCGTAGCACTCTTCTTTAATATCTCAGTAGCAACTCTTCATCAGCAGATGTTAGTATACCCAACATTCTGATCAGTATAAAAGGACAGGAAGTATATGAGTCTCATTTTTGTTTCATAGACAGTTGAGTTCACTGCATAATTCTGATTAAACTGAACAGGTATTCATTGGCAAGCAGAATCCTTCTCTTTATTTCAATGCTGATGTCGTTGTCGGAATCGACTTCTGATCCCAAAAAAATTTAGTAGCATACATACATACATACATACATACATAC
>JXPG01008542.1:0-11414 GCA_001015175.1 Megaselia abdita
GCGCTAGCGCTTTATTTCTGGAAGCTTCCATCTTCAGTATTTTTAAATTTTAGTTTAATGAAGAAAATCTTATCCCCATCATTACTTTTTGGAATTTCTGAATGCAGTGGCGTAGGGAGGCGAAACAACGAAAAATTGTCTGGAATTTTAGTGCATAACTACGTTATCTCGAATCACGCGAGGTGTGTGAGACATCATTTTGAAGGTACCAACAAGGCCTACAAACCTCTATCAAAATTTTGGAAATGCAAGGGCGTAGGAAAGGAAAGGGGCCACTAAAGCAAAATGAGGATAACTTCGTTATCTCGAATCATATAGGGTCATGCGATACATCATTTTTAAGGTACTAATAAGACCCATAATCCCTCATTTCAATTTTAGGGACAACTAAAGAAAATGTATTTTTATTCAAGTTATGATTCCTAATATGATTATTATGGTTCCCAATAAATTATTCGAAGTGAGGATGGCTCAGAGGCTCTGAGTTGGGCCATTTTAGAATTAATGTTATAAACAAAACTTTATTGAAAAGTGCTACTACGGAACGTAGTTCTACTGCACTGCTCCATTATATAATGTTGGATTATATTTAATTTTTCTTGGAATTCTTAAAAAAATCTGACTGATTTTATAATATTTTTTTTCTTGTTCTTTTAAAATAATATTTATTATTATATTTCTTAGTTTAATTACCGATTTTATTTATTTTTAAAACATTTTTTTATGTTTTTTAATTATTGCAAAACCGTTTCATATTTTAATGTACTTTTTTTTATTTAATGAGGATATTTATTATTTTGAAGAAGGAATTTTAACTTTTGCTGTTTTTGTATATTTTTAAATTATTTTTTTTTGTAAATATTGTTAATAATCTTTTTTTTTTATTTTACGGATGTTTCTTGTTTTGAGAAAAGAATTTTAATGTTTGCATCAGCTTTTTTTAGATGTTCTTTTTTAAATTTAGTTTTTGTTTTATTTTTTAAAACTGATAAGACAGATAGTTGTTTGGGGAATAAGAATGTCAGTTCAAATTCGATTTATACAAGAAACAAAATTCAATATAACATTTTTCAAGAGAGAAATTTGAAACAAGCAACATGTCTTTGGTTTTTGAAAATTATTTGTCTCTTTTTTGTTTGTTTCAAACTAACTTTTTTAATATTTTCATGTTTGTTTGAAATGTTTCTCTGAGAAAATGTTGATTTTCTTTTCCATTCCCCTATGTACTTGTCATGAACAAATATTCGAGCTCTGTCCTATATGTTTTAATATACCATCTGTATTATTTTTTAATATTGAGGGTATTTGTGGTTTTGCTGGAGCTGAAGGACTTTCTCTGGAATCTTGAAGCCAATTCCAATTAAGAAATGTCAGCAGGATCTGCAATTATTCCTACTCCCACAGTTTCCCCGACCAATGATACCTATATTTCACTCTTGAAAATATTATTATAATAAACAAACCAATTTCTGACCTTACCTTACATTTATGCTCAAAACGTAACGTAAACCTTCACGTAACGATACGAAAAGTAGCAAACGATCTATCTCAGATATATACACATATATACAAACAGATCTGAGTTTCAATATATTGATAATTAAAAAATAAATATATAAATTAATAAGCAACAAAATAATATAAAACCCAGAGGCTAAGATCTTATATACGTTTTTTCAAAATCATGACAAAATCTTCAAAATTAAAAAAAACTCTTTAAAAAAACAATGTCTATAATAAAATCATAAAAATCCTTGGAAACTCTTCACTGAAAAACACAAAATGTGTACCCTATGTAGCACATATTTAAAATGTAAAATTCATTCACATATTTCGATTGATGAAATTTCTACACACGAGATAAATGTACTTCATATTTTAACGATCAGGAAAATACATATGGTATATATTTGAATGAGTGCCTTACATAGTTGATTTATGATGTATTGTATTCCTACTTATTTTTGAATGTGTATAATACATATTCCTTGTGTAGGTAACATATCTTATCGTTGCCTAAAAATCCACAAGGATTATCTTATTCTGGCCAAACTTGCAGGATAACTTCCTGAACTCTTTAATAGTTTTTTTACTTCAAAAACCAAACAATAAACTACATTTTTAACTTGAACCTTACAACATTCGCTGTGCATCTAAATTCCGAAGAGTAATAATTGAAATATCTTAAGCATGTGAAAGCTTATCATCTGCTCCACATACCATCTATTTAATACCCACTCCAGTGAAGACTCTCGAGTCGAGACAAACTTCCTAGTGCAACAAGATTAAATAAAGTTTATAACATAATAAAATAAAATACACGTAATTCAGTAAGTATGCAAACGAAGTTTATAAACTCTCAACTCCATAACATAACATATGTTATAGTAACACAGTATATCATAAATGTGTAGCAGTGTAGGTGTGGAGAAGTTGAACTCCATCAATTTGCATAGTTTGCATGCCAACATTAATTGAATTATTCAGAGGAAAATAAGCGCGAGAGCGAGTGAGTCTTTCTTACTGTTTTTGTATTTTTTGTTTGATAAAAATAACGATTTAGTTACCGCTGCCATTATTTCTCATGATGTCAAGGATTTCATTCATTCAAAGTTGTTGTATTATTAGTTTGCTTCTAGCTATTTGGAGGTTGGTTTGACTCTGACTGAAAGGAAATATTATATCTTGATGTGAGACGGTGAAGATATCGTTTCGCGTGTTGTTGCATTGATTGGCTTCTGTTTTTTTTCTTCATATTTTTCTCTATACTTTTTTGATTGCATATTTACTTAACTGTGAACTGTGAACAATTTGTCACCAAGTTTTTTGTCTCTAGACTGATGTTGAAGATGATCTTGAGGAAACAGAGCGGAAAGTTGTGCTCTGGTTTTTCTGGATATAAAAACATTTACAATAAACAAAAAAACAAACATAAAATCCAAATAGTCAAGCCATCAAGTGTATCACATAAATTTGAATACCATCAACATTCAGGTGGATTTCCTCCTTTCTTTTCCGAGGAAAAAAATCAATTTCAGCTCGTCCATCATTGAGTTCATGTTTCAGTTACATTACTTTTACCAAACTACCTATATTTTTATATGCATAAACATACAGTATCGTTTATACAAATCCATTCCATATTAAATCATCTATATTATATTGTTGTTTTTCCTGTTTCCTCCATAGTATCAAGTCAAGTACTTGATGCAAAGTAACAAACACAGCACATAATATGATATACAAAAACAACACCAGCAACAACAAAGTGTATACTGAAAAATTTCCCTCTAGATGGCAATTTTCTTTAGTGAAAGCGTGAAATCGAATGTGTTTTATGCAGGTCTGGTTGTTTCTTTCTCTCTCTCTTTTGTGTATGGAAAAAAAATATTCGTCAGTAAGTTAGTAACTCTAACTAACTATATAGACACTTGAATTGGCATTTCGTCTTTCTTTTTTCATTAATTTATTTAACATTTTGTGATATTTGAGAGGTTTTTCTTTTTTGTCATATTTGAACTAAATATAGAAGCAGAAGTTTGTGTCTATTAGCATTCTTGCCTTCCACTCTCATATCCTGAGCTCGATTCTCAGTGCATACGACTGAATTTATGTGAATATTTTATTTATTTTTTTTAAGTTGAGATACTACCGATTTTTGTAGGATTTTGAATTAATTTGGCATTAGCAGTAGAAGATTTTTACTTTCCAAATCCACATATTCGCATCTAATAACTCTTTATAACTATTTATAGACATTTGATTTTTTAGACGAGGGCCTTTCGTCTCACTTTTTTCATTAATTTATTGGAAATTTTGCGATATTTGGAAGATTTTTCTTTTTTGGTATATTTGAACTATATATAGAAGCAGAAGTTTGTGTCTTTTAGCATTCTCTCCTTCAACTCCTATATCCTGAGTTCGATCCTCAGTGCATACAACAGATATTTTTTTTCGTGATACTACCTGGACCGAGGCCTAAAAATGTCTCTCACATTGCGTGTACAAGACCTTGAGGATTATCATCTTGCCTTCAACTCTGATATTCTGATCTCGATTCTCAGTGCATACGACACCATTTTTGTTTAGAAAGTGGAGATAATAATGATTTTTGTAGGATTTTGAATTTATTTAGACTCAGCAGTACAAGATTTTTACTTTCCAAATCCACATATTTGCATTAAAAAACTCTTTACAACTATATAGACACTTTAATTTTTTGGCGAGGACATTTCGTCTCTCTTTTTTCATTAATTTATTTTAAATTTTGAGATATTTGGGAAGTTTGTCTTTGTTATATTTGAACTATATATAGAAGCAGAAGTTTGTGTCTATTAGCTCTCCTTCCACTCTGATATCCTGAGTTCGATTCTCAGTGCATACGACACAATTTTTGTAAATATTTTTGTTTAGTAAGTGGAGAAACTATTATTTTTTGTAGGATTTTGAATTAATTTGGCCTCAGCAGTACAAGATTTTTACTTTCCACATCCACATATTTACATCTAAAAACTCTTTATAACTACATATAGACACTTGAATTTTTAGAATTTCTTTATAATTTATACTATAAAAGCAAACTGTGATATCCTGAGTTCGATCCTCAGTGCATAAGATTTTTTTGTTCGTAATAAACTCTCATATTGCGTGTGCAAGACCTTGTGGATTTTTTTATGATTTTGTAAAGGTTCTGGCAGAAACAGTACTTTTGCCCCTCCCCATGTTAGCCCCTCGACCTGGAGCTACCATATCATCGTTAAAATAGGAGATTGTTCATCCTTATATATTAAGACACTAAAAATTCAGCTTCACTGCGGAATCTGTTTGAGCCACCTTTAGTTTGTTGTGTGATTTAGTTTTCATAGAAGTCAAATAAATGAAGAGTGAAGGTTGGTACTAGTTGATTTTTCTATGTCTTACCAGTATCACAAAATTATGTGAAACATTTTAGTTCGATCATCTCGTTTTCAAGAAGATGAAAAAAAAGATCTAAGTATTTCGGGAGAAAAAGAAGCTCTTCTTATTTTAAAATACCAAGCATCATAGCTCTTCTTATTTTAAAGTACCAAGCATCATAGATAAAAACCTGTTTTAAAACACTGCTTAACATTTTTTAAAGAAAAAATGTGGAACCTAATTTTGAAAAGTTTAATAACCTTGAAAGCCTTTTTAATTTCTTAAAATTTGAATATTTCAAATTATCAACTCAATTTATGTAGAATTCTTATTGAATTGAGTGAAATTAAAAAAAAAATAAAAAAAGTATTTAAAAAAATTTAAAAAAAATTAAATTTGAATTAAAAAAAAAAATTAAATTGGAATTAAAAAAAAAATTAAATTGGAATTAAATAATAAATAAAATTCTAAGATAAATACTCGGTGCTCAAATCGATTTAAGTTAAACTCCCAGTAAAGAGGAGGCTGGTTCGATGCTCATCGTTCTCGTCTAGTTTTTTTTGTCTACTTTAAAACTCAGGTTTTTAGCAAAAAAATCACTAAATTATAAATATATTTTTAAGGTTTTGATTTTTTTTTATTAGATAGATTTTCAGATATTTTTGTTGTTGTTTAATTTTACGCACTAAATTCTGATTGTTTTACAATGAGTGTACAAAGAAAATATTAAATAAAATACATCATTATTTAATGTATTTCAAATTTGAATGAATAGAAACACTAAAAATGCACAAGAAAAATAAAATAAAAATAGTTTTTAAAAAATCTCTAACATTATTTATAAAATCCTATAAGTTTTACACATATTTCCAGTTTTATTGGATCCCATGAACAATCTACAAAATCATTTGGAAGGATTTTGGATTTTATTTTTTGGTTTTTGCAACATTTGATACCTTGTTTTCTTATGTGTGTTCCACATATTTTGATCAGTTCTCAACACACATTTATTGAGTAGGCTTCATATTTAAGTATTCAAGCACTAACTAAAATATTTGAAATACGAACAATAATTAAATTAAGTAGATTTTGATCAACAAAATATGTACGTTACAAATAAAATATGAATAAAATATGAAACCCACTCAAGCAATATGTATATTCCTGATCATTAAAATGTGTAGCTCAATTATTTTAAATGTGAAATAGATTTCAATCAAAATATGTGAATGAAAACTTTTTTTTTATAATTCTACTTGGGATTTAATTCTGAGTAATCCCTCCAATTTTCATAGAGATATCTTCGAAATTACTTTCTCCATAATGTAAGTTCCAAAAGATCACGTTTTTGCTACACGTTTTTCGCACACTATCTACGATACTAGAGTATGAATATATCTCATGATTGTATCGTATGCGCCACTCATTTTTTGCATACATAGGACCAAAGATCATACGAAGTAGATTAGTCTCAATACCTTCAGAAGGTTTGTGTCTGATTCTGAAAATGTCCACGACTCAGCCAAACATATCATATGCCCTGTAGATGTTTAGTTTAGTGCTTGTCCGAATGAATCTCGATCTTAACACTCTACTTAGCCCTAATAGTGTTCGGTTAGCAAGCATGAAGAAGCAAATCTAACCAAGTACAATAATTAAACCAAAACCGCTCAGAATGTCACCATGAATGAAACCAAGCCTTTTACCACCAAATAAATTAAAAAGTCCCATTAACGTCAAAACAGTAACACTATATGAAACCATTTTGACATGCATTTTACCTTCCGTTTGCCCATTCATGGTATAAGATCTACCAACATTAGTCAGTCAAGTAGTCAACGCTATGACATTGACATTGAAACAAAAACAAAAAGTATCTATTTATATCGCCATCATTGCTTTTTATCTCCTACTTTCATATTGGTGGCAAAGTGCTGTTCAGTTTCAGTTCAGTTCGTTTCGTAGTGGGGAAGAACACAAGTCTTTTTAATTACATTTCTATATTTAGTGGTGAAGTTGTTGGCTAACTCACTTAACCACACTTTTTACCGACTAAGCCAAGTCGTCAACACCATGGGTGTTTGTTTGTAAGTAGGCTAAAAATACATTAATTTTTCTTCATTTCATTTCATCTATGTCTTTTCAAAATATGAGATTTAGAGAGGAGATATGTAATAATGGGCACCTTTTTTTTATATTTCATATGATGTGTAGGTTTTCTGTGGTGAATTGCAAGACCAACCGTCAGACCGACCGACGATGACAGTGTCATTTTGTAAGAATTTATCACAGATTTTATTTTTATTATTTGACCATGAACAGCAATTTTGCATATTCTTTTCTGAATGTGCATTATTGATATTTGATTTGCAGCTTTATTGCATTTTATTTGTTTATTTTTGGAATCACTTTTTTATCAGTATTTTTAGCTTTCAATTGGTCCTTGGATATATCATGACATGACATTTTACCATTATTGATTGTTGGTTGGTTTTTATTGTTTTTTTGATTATAGGGGAATTTAACAGAATGCTGATTGACTCAGGTGTACATAGGGAAAACTCAAAATTGAAATGGCTTCATCTACAAATATTACATATTATTATTGTAAAAAGCTTAACAATCAAAATTTACACAATAATGATTTCTTGATATGTAATGTATTTTTAATGAAGAATTTTCTTAGTCATATTCTTAATGGTAGAATTTCTGCTACAATTTTAGTTTTACACTGACATTAATAGTGTGAGGAAGAATCTATATAATATCACTAAACTCTCATTAAAATTAAAAAAAAAACCAACGCTTCAAATAAAGAAGCATAATATTTGATTTATCAAAAACAATTGAGAAAGCGTTTTTGAAAAAAGAGAGAACGGCTCATCAAAAAACTATTGAAGAGGAATATCAAATCAAACTATTGAGAAATACTTGTTATAGAGAGTTTAAGTTGACAATACTTGAAAAATATTATCTTATCTTTCAAAAGATTTAAAAAAAATTTAATTCAATATTTGAAAGTCTTGATTCTCTTAAAATGAATTACTGATTCCTGATATTTTACAAAGTTCACTTTTTGATTAATTTTGAACAGGTTCTTAAATATGTTTTCTTTGAATTTTTATATACATTTCATTTTGTGTGAGAAGAAATTCTATCACTAATGAGATGATTAAGTAAGAAAATTCTCCCTTCAAAATACATCACATCTCAAGATATAAATATATAATAAAATTATTTTGTTTGCATTTCTACTCTTTTTTAATTTCATAATTTTTTTGTATTCAGAAACCAGTTTGCTCACTGAAAACACAGAATATGTAGCCTAAATATTCATTAAAATCGAAATTTAAAAAAAAAAAACATGGGACTAAGTTTTTCTTATAATAATAATGATATTCTTAGTTTTGTAATAATTCTTCTTTTTTGAGTTCTTGATCTTCTTACAACATGATGTGAATTCTTTACTTTTGCGTGTCTGTGAGGAGCTTGGTAGAACGTGAGATTCTCCAGAGTTTTTAGGAACAATGGAATCACAAGCAAATTCGATAATACCACCCTCAATCCAACCAGCATGTTTAGTTGAGAAATATGCTGAACGATTCTAGAACTTTTTTGAAAACGTTCATAGAATGTTTGATAGAATCTTATAATCAGGGGTTTAAGACTGGAAGAACACTTCTTCGAACTCGTGATTTGAGGAAAAATTTATCTGCAGTAGGACTCACGTTTATGTTCACGTTTCTTATTTCCAGTTCTAGGAACCAAAAACTTTTGACAGAATTAAGATATTTGTTACATAAGTCGAATAGCACCATTTAGAAAATGGCCCTTTAACAGTTTATATAAACGACATAAATCTTAAAATCGACCTTTTTTAAAATGGTCGCCGATTGCAGATTTGCAGTTATTTGCAGCTGGATTTTTTGTAATCGATTCAAAATAAATCAGGGAACACTGCGTAGAAGAACACTTCTTGAAACTCGTTGGATCTCTTGAGATATTTCAAGTTTAAGACGAATTTTGAGAACAAAATTACTGCAGTAGGATTTTAACCCTAGAAATGGCTATGATCAATTTTTTTTAAAATTAACGTTTTCTTATTTCCAACAATTCTAGGAACCAAAAACTTTTTACAGAATTAAAATATCTGTTACCTAAGACAAATAGCACCATTTTGAAAATGACCCTAAAATCAAGCTCGATCCATAGAATATTCCATTAACTGCATTTAAAATCAGAAAGTCAACATAAAAATTATTTCTTGGGAGTTTTGCATGCTTTGGAATGTTCTTAACAAAACCTCATAATTAAAAACAGAAAAAACACATTCGAAAAAACCTTAATTTCCACTACATGCTACACTGTGTGGCGGATGTCGGATGGTTAGATTGCCTTGAAGGAGAGCTTATATCAAAAGGAGAAATTCTGCGTAGATTCTGAATCGACGCCACGGTTCAGATAATCATCATATGTATGTATATCTATTTTGAGGTGAACAAGAAAAACCTAATTGATGTGTGGAAAAATAATCCAGAACAAAAAATAAATATTAATCAAAAATGTTAAGTAAATTAAAAAAAAGAACAACTTTCTAAATACAAAGGGCACGTGTTCTCCATAATAATCCAAAAACATTATTCCATAAATATATAAGTAAAACACTTGTTCATCAAATACAATATCAGTTTCGTCAAATCATCATAAAAGGAAAACCAGAAAAAGGTTTATAAGATATGCAAAGAGATATTGTCGCCATCCATTCAAAAGAAACCATAGAAAAAAATACAGAAACAAAACATAACTCATGATTCATGAAAATGTTTCCATCTTAAATACCAAAAGGTATATTCGAAGCACCGAATGACTGACTGACTACAAAAAAAGGAGAGACGGAATGACGGAACCGACACGAAAATTCTCATTACTAGTTAGTAGGACGATAGTCAGAGGTTAATTAAAATGGGCAGTACACGATTTCATTAAATAATTTCTCTCTCTAGGTCTTACGCAACATTTTCTAAGGAAGACCCACAACACAACACACCCTCTCTCCCATTCGATTGACTGAGTGATTCTATCTGTTCACTATTTTTAGATAGTTTTTTGTATATTCAGTTTCGATAGGTAGATGATATCAGGTTTTAGATACAGGGTGTATTGCGACGATTTTAGTTTTTTTTCTAATGGGAAGATTTTTTTTAATTCAAAAATATTTTTAATTAATGTGTTGATTTCACATTTTTTTATTTAATTTCTGTTTGTTTTAATTTGTGTGCTTTTTTATATATTTTTCTATTTTATTTAAAGCACTGTTTTATTTTTTTAAATTAACATAAAAAAATACACGGTTGTGTTGGGAATAATATAAATAAATAATTGCATTTAAAAGAATTACTTTAATTTTAATTTCAATTAATATTCAACAGAAAGAATTTTTGTTAAAGTTAAATTAAATTATTATTTAAATTTTAAAGAAGTTTATTCAAGTTTTAAATATTTTTTCTTTTAATTCTTTTAAATTTATTTAAAATTCAAAAACCAATATTCAAAATATTTAAAACTCAAAGATTTTTTTTTTATTTTTAAAGTTTTTTTTTTTTTTATTTTCAAAGAAATGTATTTATACCTCAAAGAAATTTATTAAATTTTTAGAGATATTTATTTAATGTATAGTGAAACTTATTAAATTGTTAGAAATGTAATTTAATTTTGTTTTTGTACTTTCAAAGAAAATTTATACAATTTTAAAAATATTTATTTTAATTTTTCAAAGAAATGTATTTTTTTTTTATTTATTAATTATATTCGATGAAATTTGTTTATCATTCGAATACATTTTTAAAACATTCTAACAAAAACGAAATCCATTGAATTTGTGTTTTTTTTCAACATTTTTAAATTTCATTCAATGAACTGTTTTCTTTAAAATAACAAAAATTAAAATACGTTCCACAGCTGTTTTGCGAATTGTAAAAATAAATAATTACATATTATTTTAAAATAATTGAATTTAAAATTACTTTAATTGAAATTATAAAGAAACTAATTATGATTTGGAAGAAGTTCTTTTAACTTTTAAAGAAATTATTATTTAAAATTTTCAAAGATATGTTTAAATTTTTAATAGATTTTAGTTTTAAGTTGAAAATAAAATTATTTAAATTTCAATTTAATTTTCAAATAAAATTGTTTGGTTTTCAAAGATCCGAAGAAGTGTATTTAAATTTTAGATACATTTATTAATTTTTTTATGAAATGTATTAATATAAAAATAAAAAAAATATATTTAAATTGAAATTTTAAAGAAATTCTCATAGAATAATATTTAAATTTTAAAGAAATGTATTTAATTTTCATAAAAAAATATTTAAATTTTAAAGAAATTTATTTAATTTTCAATTAAATGTATTTTTTTTTAATTTAAAGTTTCTGTTTTTTCAGAAGCTTAAATACACACAAAATAAAATGACTCTAAAAATTCAAAGAAAGCATATTTGAGAACATGTTCAAGACCG
>JXPG01008548.1:225-21819 GCA_001015175.1 Megaselia abdita
CATTTCCGTTCTGGTCCCCTCTGGGACAGTGAGTCAGCGATTGATAGGGAGAGCAAAGCAAATGGAGTCAGTCTTGCATGAGCTCTTGAACATTTAGCATTTAACTCGGAAATAAAAACTTAATTTGTCCTATTTTATTTTAATATTCTTTCGTTATAAAATAAAATATCGAGTTCAAAAATAAAACGAAAAACTAAGGTTTATTTTATTTAAAAATAATAGTGTTTGTAGAAAAAATCAGTGGATTGAAACGATTCCCCCCTGGAATCGAATAAATCATATAGTTAGTCGTCATTTCTAGTTAGTCGGGAAATAATCAGAGGATCCCTGGAAAGAAGCCCTCTAGCTTTACGACCTAGAAACTATGTTAACTCTGACTACGAGATTGGACCATTGATGGTAGCCAAGTGAAGTCGACCATTTTCTTCAGGACTCCATTTTGAGAAGCAGTGGCTAGCGTTGGGGAAACCGTTTTCTTAAATCGACTTGAGGGCAAGGAACTATAATGCATACACGGAAGAGTTTGTAAATCTTGTATTTTGGATCTCGTGAGTATAATGTTTGAATTATTGTTGGGATCGTTGTGGTTGGGTTCCGAGGTTCCTTTGAGACCATGAAGCGTATTCCGTTAGGTTATCCTTGTGTGCATTCTCGCTTTGGACCTAGAAGTGATTTTATTAGTTAGTTTTCACTAGACGATATTAGGTTTTGGAGTTATTCCTCTGGGAGTCAGACTTTAATTCTTTCTGCGAAAAAGCAGTGGCGATCCTTTTATATTCTGGCTTGCGCCAGGAAATACAATCAGCCTAGACGTTATAATATTTATTTTAATCAAAATGTTTAAAAATAGAAGATTGTAATATTTAAAAAATATCAAAATAAATATTTAAAATAACTAAAGATAGCTCAAAATTATTGGAAATTATATGAATTTTTGTGTTTTGTTTTTAATGAGTATCAAATTTTAACAATTAATCAAAAAAATTTTTTTGTAATATTTGTAAAATTTGTGTTTTTAAGTTAAATGGATAAAAAAAATATTAATTTTCAAATATGTTTATAATTCAAAGAAATAACTAAATTATTATTTACCATAATCAACATTTCTTAAAATATTAATTTCTATATTTTATTTTTAATGTTTGTTGTCTTAAAAAAAAATATGCAATTCAAAAATTTATGACAAAATGATCCTTCATCCTAAGTAATATTCTAAAGCTTCATTATTAGTAAATTTCATAAATAATATTGAAACAAATCATAAGCTTTAATATAACAAAAAAGCATGTAAGTCTTCTAGAAATTGGCTGATTTCTTATTAGTTGAAAGGCTTCTACATTCACATGCTGTGAAAGCCTTTCTCTATGGTTTCTAGCATATTTCCGAATCTGCTAACCAATCAAAATTCTGATAAATGCATTTTGTCAGATAAACCTTTAAAATCACATGTCTAGATCAGATAATGTTTACCCCTTCAAATCTACGTTACAAAAGGTTTACGACAGACGGACAAAGCGAATACATATAAGGGTAAAAAACCCTAAAAATATTCCTTGACATAGGGCTTTTTAAAATTTGTTTCTGAGGATTTTTATTGCTCTAACAGGCTTATTTTGAGCTTGATCAGCTTTTTATGAACCCTCTTGTAAAGACCAGTAAATCATCAGAAAATCTTTAAATATAAAAATTCTAAAAGTATTCAAAAATATAACAAAAATTATTTAGAAAGTCTTTGAATCTGAAAGTTTGAATATTCAAATTATAACGTGCGCTTTGAATTGATCGATTTAATTATTACAGCAACCAATAAAGTTTTCACTTTCAATGAATGAAAACAGAATTTGAACACAATTTTTAATAACAAAAATGTCTAAACTATTTGTACAAGAGAATGAATGAATGAAGCAGTGAAATAGAAATAATATAATAATGCGGCAGTTGAGCTGAGCAAACCGAAGCACCATCAATTGAATAATGTTATAAAATGGAATAAAACCGCTGTGTAGAACTAAGCCGGATGGTTTGCGCACTGTGGACGTGATAACTCCATTTGTGACCTATTTTTTAGGGCAAAGCATATGACATTTTCGATAATTTTAAGAATAAATCAGGAGGATTAGACCAAATATATTATTTTGAGATATTATTCATATGCAAAGGATCCCTTCCAATAATAGTGACATCAAGCACTCCTATTTTAGTATTAGAGTAAGCCCAAAGATCGAAGAATATCGCACGAATCCCACCGTTTGCATTTGTCAATAGAGAACCAAGAAAAAAAGGTTAGTGGGTCACTTGCAACTCAAAGAAGTAAAACATATAAAGTGTAAAACCAAAGATGTATTGACGACAAGTAATGACAGCTACGGCAAATATTACAAACAAAGCAAAGCAATTGAATTGTAATAGAAAATAGATAAAATAGACTGTATAAGACTCTGTACAAGAAAACAGCAACCAACGACGAAAATGTGTCTGATATTTGTAGGTTGATTGAATTGAATAAAATGGAATTGAGTGTTGCTTGGGACCAGACCAACCAACCAACCAGCCATCGAAGCGATAGATTATTATGTGATACTTTTACTTTCCGATATTTTGCTTAGTCGTTGTTTGTATTTCTCGTTCTGTGGCTGAAAATTAGGTCAAACTCCTTTACATTTTTTTCTTACTATACAGTCTGAATTGTTTTACAATAAAAATTAATTATTGGATATATAGCTTTTAGATACAGTCTTTTAGAACCACGACCCTTTTGGGTGAATATGTTGCAAGGCATTTCATTAATCTATTTTTTTGTTGGGCTTAACGTTTATCATTTGGACACATTAGTTCACAGAAATTGCCTTGAGGAAGGTTTTTTTTTATCCTCTTTCATGAGAGTCTTACAGATTTTCATAAAACTATAATTTGTTGTCAGATATTTCGAGGATCTTAAATATTTTGTATTATTTCATTACAGTTAATGTAATTAAATTTACAAAATTTTCAGGCTACAACATTTTTATAAAGTTTGACAAAAATGTTACGACAGATTATCTTATTATAATTTTAATGAACAAATGTGGATATTTTTTTGATTTTGTAAGGATTTTAACGATTTGGAAACAAAAACCAATTAAGATTTATAAAGTGTAAATGTATACCCTTTTACAAATTTATAAAAACGAGGAAATTTTTTAAAACTTATTAGATTTTTATAAAATAATGTTTTTTTTATAACATAATGGCATTTTGTGAAAATTATAGCAATTTGGAAATAAAGAAAATCTGTATAAAACTAAATCCCAAAAGAAACTCTAATATAAACAAATATTTTATATACCAAAATTAAACATTAACAATAAATAAATATATAACAAAAAATAGTAAGAAAATAAGAATAAAAATATTTAAATTAAATTAAGATTTAAAATCAAATATAAAATTAAAGAAATAATAGTAAATAGAAATTAACAAAAAATCATAAAGGAAACTCAAAAAATTAAAATAGAATAAAACTAAAAATTACAAATACTCAACAAATAATAAAAAATGTAACAACATTAAGAACAAATGTTAAACATAATCAAGTAAAAATACAAAACATAATAATTAACAAAGAATACAAAAAAAAAACTAAAATTAGTATTTTAAACTAATAATAATAATAATAACAACAAAATTTTAAACAAAATCACAAAAGAAACTCCCATATGAACAAATATTAAACATAAGAAAAAACACAGAATCAAACATATACAAAAATTAAATATCTAAAAAAGATATAACTAAATTAAATAAAGCTTTAAAATTAAGAAAAAAATTGTAAATAAAAATTTAAAAAAACTCAAAACGAAGAAATATTAAACACCAACATTAAAACAAATTAAAATACAAAAGAAGAACTCATCGAAGAATCGAAACAAATAATAAGAAACAATACAATTTTATTAATTCTTAAAAGGAATATCAGTGTAAAACTAAAATTGTAGAAGAAATTCTACTTTTAACTAAATAAGAAAATTTAAAACAATAGGAAATTCAAAAAATGAAGAACAAAATACAAAAGCTAATGAATAAAATAACAAAAACACTCAACAATAATGAGTTATATATAAAAATACAAAAATCATTAACAAAACCAAAAACCTTAGATTATAAATGTTTCTAAAACTTAGTGCTTAATTGTATTACTTTATTATATTTATCTTAAAAAAATCACTAAAAAGTAAAAACTTATGAGAAAACATTTAAAAAGTTGCAAAATCTAGGTAATTTAAAGTTAATAACGATTTGTTTTTAATTTAATTATTTTATGTTTTTAATAGTTTTTAAAATTACTAATTATGGCTTTTATTAAATTTACAATAAGAACACTGCAGGGTTCAAAAGCATTTCCCTTTTGATAAGAAATTTATAACTGACAGATTTTTTAATATTTCTCAAATAAAAATCCTAATAAATACTTCTTGTGAAATTCAAATTTTTAATAATATTTAGTGTGAAAGGAATGATATGAATGAATCATATTATTATCGATTATTAAAACGACGTTTCTTAATTTAAAGTCAAAGAAATACACGGTAAAGTTATTTATTATTATTATTGTTATCTAAAGAAAGAATAGAAAATAAAAACAATAATTTAAATTTTGTAGTGAAAGATTTGAGGGATTTTGTAAGCTTATTCTCTTCTTTGGTAAATAGCCTTGGGATTTTGTAACTTGTCAGGGATTTTGAAGGATTTCTTGAAATGATATACCAGATTTTATCCTTAAAAATCCCAGTGGTTTTTTTTTTATTATTATTTAAGGTATCAAAAATATTTATCAAAAATAGAGGTTATATTTAACAAACAAATGCAAATTCTTATCATTCATAAGACAATCCGCAATCAGTCATTCAATACCGACATCTTTCGAGTTACAAAAATATTTGGCATCCGTTCCATTCATTAATATTCGGTGATTTCGTCACCATTCATCTTTATCTATACTGAAAGCACGAAAATAAAATCTGTCACGACAAACATAAAAAAGATAATGGACCGGTAGAAGAGACCATCAATTATTCAATGAATTTTTATGATAGGATTCTTGTTTGTTGAAATGACTGGTTTTGAAAGTATTTCATTTCGAGTTGCTTCATTTTTCTTCTGTTCTACGATTTTCAAAATATTTTTAGGTCATCCTACATACTTTATTGATCGAATGTACATTTGCTTGCTTTATTTAAAAAAAAAATATATAAAAATCCAAGAAACTTACGAATGTCATCTGAAAGACCACTCGTTTTCAAACAGACTCTCTAAACAAACAAAGGATTAAATACTTAATTTAAAATTTCTTATACCAAAACCCTACTTTTCAATTCTCCGTAAAATTTTAAATATTTCATTGCTGTTGAATTTTCATTTATACGTCACCATGAGTGCCACAGGTATCTTTCTTTCATTTCCATTATTCCCATTTTCCTGTTCCAGTTCAGTTGAGAATATGCGGCTGCTCGTTTTTTCTGCTTGCAGGTAGGTTTCCTTTCATTCATACCATTCTGCATGGAGTAGAGATGTATGTATTATAATGGTTCACTTATTGTAATTTTATTTACGTCACGGTGAGATATGAATATGGAAGGAAAACTTTTTTTTGTTATATTTTTACCATTGTCGTCATATGATTACTTTTCTCCTGTCGTTTTTAATAGGAACTCTTGTTCATTGTTATTTTCTGTGGCTCTACTTTTTTTTAAATTGGGTTTATTCTTATTGTTCTTCAAGTTTCCGAGAGTAGTAGTTCATTTTATTTCCTTATTCCTTAGTATTCCATATTTTACATCCACCGAATCAGAAAGTATATCCGCGAAACAATGTATAAACCCCTTTACTCCCAAACTAATTAAAAAATAACCCTCCAACCAAAACATTACTACTCAAAAAACCTTTTAATGTCGTACATCAGTTGCCTCTGTTCCCACAAACATCGAACCAAATGTCAACACCACAAATGCAAATCCTATTTCATCTGCTTAACTTTTGCTATCTCGGAAAAATGTCCATGTAAAAAAGAGACCACTCAGTAGCCCACATCCCTCCATCCATATTTTCATCGCCATCATCATCCCATGTCTATTTCAATTAAACACACAATTTCCCGACATCTGAATTTGATTGATATAATTTTCAACTTTTATCTATGCTGAACCAAAAACTAGATGAGGAAAAAGTGAGAACACAAAATGTCGACAGCAGCTTATTGAATTATAGTTTTTCAGAACTACTTTGGTTGGTTGGTTGGTGATTGGTCCTCTTCATCAGAACTCGCTCTTTTGTATATATTTTTGTGAAGAATTTCGTTGGTTTTGAAATGGGAGTAATTGGTTTTTTATCAACATTGAGCAGAGTTATTGTTATAGGGATTGGAGGAGAGATGGTTTGAGTTCGAGTCTCGACTGATTTTTTGTTCTTTATTGATATTGTAAAGATTTTGGGCTAAGCTGTACATACAACATTTTTGCTTGCAAAATCCACATGTTTCCTCCTCCAATAACACTTTCTTTATATTGGTTGAAACATTTAATCGATTTAGAAATTATGGCAGAAGGGAAGTGCTAGAAATTTAATTCAACAATTGATGTGAAAACATATTAATAATTCTTTTTGGTATATTTTACATGGTTCTTACAAAGCAGCTTAAAAAGGCTTAAAGGAGCTTATTTTTGATTATAGGGCTTCAAAGGGCTTATTTTATAGTTAATGATAAGAAAGGCATTTGTCCTTTTATTTTAATGTTTAAAGCTACAGTGAAATTAAAGTTTTTTAAAACCTTAAAAATTAAATCTAATTTCATGAAAATTGAATTTTTTTTTTTTAGAAAAATATTTTTTTTACAACAATTTTTTTGACAACAAAAAATTAGTTTTTGCAAAAAGCTCCTAAAATAAAAGTTTTAATTTTAATAATTTAATTTATGAGCTAATAATATTAAATATAAAAAACAAAAGTTAAGAAAATATATATAACATATAATCTTCATTTGACATGAAATTAAAAATAGCTCAAAATATACAGAATGATATTTATATATATATCATTATACTTTTTTACAGAATTTTAATTTAAACACTATTTACTTCCTGAATATAAACTTAATTATTACTATTTTTTTTATATATACATTTTTTTTATCAGTATTTTTTTTTTTGCACTGATTTCAAAAAATATAAGCAAACTTTTCATAAATGAAAATTTTGTAAAAAATAAAATAAAAATAATTTTACTTTTATTTTTTATCATTATTTTTTAAAATTAAAATGTTTTTATTTTTCTTAAGTACTATTTTTCATTAAACTTAAAAAAAACAATGTGTTTTTATTTTGAAAAATATTAGGCTCTGAATTAATATATTTAAAAATGGTCGAATCTCAAGAAGAATAATTAGTAATTCTTAGCTCTGAAAATTTTTATTTTTGATTAGTTTTTTTTAAATTATGAAACATATATTTTTTGTTAGAAATTTAAATTCTATTTCAATTGTCTGTTAATATAATCATGAAAAGATAATCACCTTAAACTGTTTTTTCTGAATTTTAAAATTTTAGCAAGAGATCCTAGTGAATTCCATAATAAGTTCCAATGAAAACGTTGATTGTTAGTAGTTATTCTTTTAAGCTAAGAATAGAAACTAGTTTAAAGTGAAATTATATTATAAGGAGTTATTTATAAAAAAATGATGAATTGTCTAGGACAAAATAATTATTGTTTTGTTTTATTCGTTAATTTGTTGCCATAAGCAATATTATTTTTTTTAAAGAAAATATATATAAAAAGCTCTTATTAAAAAAACTCCGTTTTACAAAAAAATTTTTATTAATTTCAATTATATAAAATACACAATTACGTAGATATATTAAAGTTTTGATGATGAATTATGGATCTGGAAATCAATAATTTTTTATTTACTGTATATAAAATATATTTTATATATTTTTTATAATTAATTAAAAATATACAGTAAATAAAAAAATATTGATTTAAGTTTCATCATCAAAACTTTTATATATCAACGTAATTACTTATTTTATATGATTATATTTTGTATTTTGAATATTAACGAAATCTTAAATATTCTCACGATTCTGAATAAAAATCTTGTATAATGTATTGTACTTTTAACTTTGTAGTTAAAATTTTGTAAAGCATTTGAATATTTTTAGTTTGAAAATCAAAGAATCAATTTTTTGTAATGATGACATTTAATTTAAATATTCATTAAATATTTCTTACCAAAAATTATTGTTTTTAAGACGTTTTACGTTGGCAACAGCAAAGGTTAAAATGATTAATTAACATTTAAAAAAAAATCTGTAATATATTTTTTTAAGCAAATTTAATCTATATAAGATATGAAAAAAATCTTTAAAAAAATAATCTTAAATGATTTTTATATATATATTTTCTTTAAAAAATAATATTGCTATATAATAACAAAGTAACGAATAAAACAAATGTATAATTCTTTTATTCTAGAAAAATTCTTTTTTTTAAGCTTTTTTTTTATACACTTCTTGTATCTGAAACAAAAAAATTAATCTTTCTTTTAACTGCTTATAATGTAATATCACTTTAAACTGGTTTCGATTCTTAGTTAAAAAAAAATAACTACTAACAATGAACGGTTTCATTGGAACTTATTTCAGAATTTACTAGGAGTCCTAAAAATTTAGAACTCAGAAAAGGTTGAAAACTGTTTAAGGTGAATTTTATATCGGATCAAAAGACAATAATTTCTAACATAAAATATATTTTTCATGAATAGAAAGAAATTATAGGAAATCTAATTTTTCAGAGCTAAGAATTACTAATTATTCTTCTTGAAATCCGAACATTTTAAAATATATTAATTTTCTTAAAAAAAATAAAAGAAACATTTTTCAAAATAAAAACACAATTTTTTATAAAGTTTTGAATACGTTTAATTAAAAATAACACTGAAGAAAAATAGAAAAAAAAGATTTAAAATATAATGATAAA
Source organism: Megaselia abdita (assembly GCA_001015175.1). NCBI lineage: Eukaryota > Metazoa > Arthropoda > Insecta > Diptera > Phoridae > Megaselia > Megaselia abdita. The sequence continues at coordinate 9,235 of JXPG01008548.1, forward strand.
TATTAAAAGTAAAATTATTTGTATTTTATTTTTTATTTAAAAAATTCTCATTTATTATTTTTTGAAATCAGTGCAAAAAATAAATACGGATAAAAAGTGTATAAAAAAGAACAAGGAAATATAGTATTGAAATTAATATTCAGGAAATAAATAGTGTTTAAATTAAAATTCTGTACCAAAAATTTAGAAAATAAAATTTTGAAAAATGTTTCATATTTAAAAAAGACTAATGAAATTAATATTTTGGTGTATTATGGAAGTTATTTCTGAAAACGTGAACATATTTTTATGTTTTTACCTTCTAAATAATTGCTATAAATTTTACTGGAGAAAAGATCAGATCGTCAAATGTTATTTTCATTCGAATATTTCTTAGTAAAATCGCAACGACTACTTTTTCACAAAGTCTTCTTTCAAGTCTTGCTGATGCTATTTTGACAATCAAAAAGCACACAACATTTTAGTGTAAATGTAGATTGTCTTGGAATTTTCTAATATTTTATTTAATTTTATTTAAGAACATTTTTTAAAAAACAGAAAAATTAGATTCTTATTTTTTTTTTGTTTTTTTTTCGCTGCGTTCTTCTTAATTTAAACACTTAATTTGTATTGATTATTTTAAAGAAAAATGAGCGCTTACCCTCCGCATTTCTTGTACAAACCCTGATTTTAAATAAATAAAATGAAAAATTTATTTTTTTTATAAAATTTAATTTTAAACTTTGAAAAGATAATATTATTCATGAATTCATAATTCAAACAAAACTTTCTAACTTTTAATTATAATTTTAAACATAACATTTCTTTATAAATTTTAATAAATTCTTTTTTTCCAGGTACGTATTTCAACGCTTTTTTACAAATTCGTAAGTTTTTAAATATAAAAAAAAAAAATATATGATAAAAATATTCTATCATATAGAGAAAAGTAAAATTCTAAATTACCGCGTGTTTTTCTCAATACAGAATATTTTACAACAAAAGACTAAAGAAAGCTATATAATTTTTCTAATTACATGTTTTCCATCATCCTTTACGAAGCATAAATGTTATCTTGTTATTTCGCTGAGGCTAAGTCCAGTGTTTTTAACAAACAATATCTTGTTTTATGTCTTCTTTTGTTAATTACGTTGTTTTCAGAAATCCTTTATAAATTACCTACTTAATTGGAGTTTTATACACTGATTATGAAATTGTGTTTGCACTGAAAGGATTTTTGCAGATATGGAATTGTTTTTAAACACATATGTAATGTTGTCCACCCAAAAAAATCTTTCAGTGCACAAAAGCATATATATAAATGTTAGATTTTTAAAATACTACTTAAGACCCAATAATGCAAATAAAAAATAATAATAAAAATGTATTTATTAAATTATAAAACCAGGCCCTTTGTTTTGATAATCTATGTCCAATGGTTTTATTTATTCACAAATACACAAGTGGAATGAAGGGCCATTAAAAAAGAGTTCATGTTTAGTTCATATACTAACTGATATATAGATTCAAATATTAAATTTCCTTGTTGTTATTGTTGCTGTTTGGCTTTGATGTAGTTGTTGTTCCTCTTTTGAGGAAAAAAATACAAAAAAAAAAAACAGAGTTCATAAAGCATATCCCACGAACAAAAACAGAAAAATACATAAAACGAGGTGAAGTTAAAGTCCATTGACTGGTCGGTCGAGTCACTCAAAACAACAACCGTAACCAATTATTCAAGTTGGTAAGAAAACCAACACCTAAAAGGTCTATTATTTTGTTAGTAAGTAAAGTTGTGTTTTCTGATGTTCCTTTCTTCGTTCGTTATTCTTCATCCACTCAACTCCTCATTTTGTTTGTTACCAACGTTTTTATGTTTCTTTTGGAAAAATTAAGATTGAAACGCCATGAAAATAGACGAAGAAGAATTACTTTACTACATACAACAATCAGCCACAGCACAGCCAGGTTTATTATTATAGATGTTCTTCTTGTTGGTTAACAGCGCAGCGTATGTTTCTGCTCTATTATAATGTTTTGGCAGATGAAAGGTTTTTCACTGAATAGTTCGGTTATTCACATGTTTTAAGTTAGTTTGTTGTAACTGTTTGTTAGAGAATCCGTTAAATTTTATTTCTTTGTTAACTTTTAGTCATTCACAATTGATTCGTTTTGATTAACGCAAGGTTTTTCAGTGATTCGGTTCAGATTTGGATTTAGAGTAATTGATAGAATGTTTATTGGGCTGTTTTTGGCGACTTTCGAAATTCAAAAGTTCGTAGTGATACAAAGAACTTTTAGAATTAGCCTTAGTATTTCTCAGAAAAATTTAACCGACATGAAATCAACCTTGTTTCATACATATTACAAAAGATCTTCTGAAGTATTTTAAAAATTCTTACAAAAAATTCAAAGAAAGCTAAACAAAAATTCAAGAAATAAAGAGAGCCTTCAAATTAATTCAAATTTTCATAAGCCCAGGACAAATTAATATTTCGCTTTGAAAATACAAAAAAAAATTATTTAATAAGATTTAATTAAATTTAAATAGAAAGAAACGTTATAAATTAAGAGATTTAAGATTAAAAATAATCCTTTTTTAGAAAAAATAAGCTATGAAAATATTAAGAATAATTCCAAAAATTAAACAAAATACTTTAAGATCTTGAATTTGAAAATAAACAAAAATTCAATAATATTTCGAATAGTGTGAATTCCAATGAATTCAAGTATTTTATTTCTTTAACAAATGTAGAAAAACCTACCTAAAAAGAATTAATTCTTGTAAAATTTTCAAAAACAACATTTAAAAATGAAATATATTTCTAGAATTTTGAAAAAAAATATAAACCTCAAAAAAAAAAAAAAAAAAAAAAAAAAAAAAAAAAAAAAAAACAATCATTAATAAATTAAATGAAAGATAAATATTCGCTGTTTAAAAATATGTTTTCTTCTTTAATTTGTAGCAATCATTGAATTTTTAAGTTCAGATTTTAGCTTGCAATCTCAAAATTCAAATCAAAAGTTTTCAAAACTATGTGTTTTTTCCATTTATTATAGTATAACATTAACATTATTTTTTTACTTAAATCAGAAAAAGTAAATAGATAAAATTCACGATAAAGATTCATTAGATTCGTTTTTGGTGATATTATTTCAGACATAATAAAGCTAATTTTCAAAATAATTTTGAATTAATTAATATTTGGAATTAATAAATTCAGTTGGAAAAACTTAAGAGTTTCGATTTTTTAGATCAGCAAGGTTAAAAATAAATCATTTTTACTTTGAAATTGTTGTCTAAGCTGTAATATGCATCGAAAAATCTCTGTAAAGTAAAAAGTAATGCAAAGTACATAAGAATCTTTCGTTTTTGTGGGATTTTTAGGGTTCTAGAAGGCTTGTTTTGTTTTTGGACAAAAAAGGTAAAAATTTAGTGGCTCTCAAGAATGGTCATAGCTCAAAAAGCAGCAGCCAAATTTTGCAGGATCGATTCAGAATATACGCAGGTACAAATCATAGAAGAACTGTAACCACAATTCGCAGCAATTTTTGAAATATTCCACTTAAGACTTGAATTTTAAGGAAAAATCTACCTCTGTCGAAAACTAACCCATAAAATTGGGTAAAATGTAAATGTTATTTTTTTTTCTTAAAATCATCATTACAAAACTAAAATATCTTCTACTAAAGCTGTGCATCATCATTTTGAAAATGACCCTAAATTTACGCCTATTTCAAGAAAAATATATGTTTTTGACTTTAAAGCTCAATTAAAAATCAGTGGTTCCATATATAAAAAAAGTTTCACATTTTATGATGCTTTAGAATGTCTGTAACAAGACCCCATCAACCAAATTAAAAATCGAAAAATAAGCTTTATGTTTATACACCTCAACTATTACTTTGTCTAGATTTGTGTAGCTTCTAGATTCTTTGTATATTCACAGAATTAAAATAAAACAATATATTATATAAAAATATCGAAATAGAGTAATAAATACAATCTTAAGTCTCTTTCAAATCTAAAACAAAAATATAATTTCCCACGTTCTAATATAATCCTACAAATTCAACCGCGCAATCATTTTTTTGTTTTCGACAGTTCATTGAGGGTAATTTGTTGAACAGATGATCTTTCTAAGAATCCACTCGAATGCTTCACACAATAAGACTAAAAAACCGGTATATGAGAAGAAATTAGATTCGAAAAGGGAACAAAGATTGTTTTAACCCACATGTCATCCACAATTTCTCATATTCAAAGTGTGCACTGATTAGCATTCTCTCTTCATAGTTTTCTTATGTAATTTGTGTAACGATGAGATAACAACTTCAAAGTATAAGAAGAACGAGAATTGATTTGCTTTATATTGTGTATGTGATATGATGGCCACCACAAAGTGTTAATGGCAAAGAAACGTTGGATTGATGATGATTCTGTTTTAAATTCAGGTCAAGTGGAGAAGTTTTCATTCATTTCAAGTGTTTGACGACAAGGTCGAAAACTTAAGTTACTTAAGAGGTTTGTTCTGTTAATTTTGGAAGTCTTGTTGGTTCTTATCGATTTGATCTGAATTTTTGTGAGTAATAGTTCCATAAAACTTCTCAGAATCCATCCAATTTTAAAATAGAGATCTTGTTTCAAAATTTATGAAAACATCAGAAAACAAAAATTCAATGTTGCTTCAACCTCAATTGTGTAGAAAGATGAATGCGTTGTATTGTAAAAACTCCACCGTTTTTAAGTGCAATGAATTTTGAAAGGAAATGTGAAATAAACATCCGGTGCTGACTGGCTGGCAAGCAAGCAACGTCTTCGACTCCTTTCCGTAAAGTGCCGATGTTCGGGTATTTCAAAGAACAGCAACAGCAACATCAGGTTTGTGTCTATTTACGCACATCTTGAAAAATGAGAAGGAGTAAAACAGATAAGATGTAAATTAGCACTATTAATATTAATATTCTGTCGCCGATGGAAATTTAGCGGTGTTAAATTAAAAGTAAATTGCAACTAGAACTACAACGAACAGATCGACGTAACGATGAGTGATGTTTCTGCGACAACCGCTAACCTTGTAGAGGGTTTCTTCTTGGGCGGTTCATATTATTGTGAAGCATGTGCGGACTGAGAACTGACGAATGGACTGGACTGGACTGAAAGATGTCTTCATTAAATTTTATAGACTGATGGGTTATTATGCATTGACAGGTGATGCTGTGCTTTGTGGATATAAAGAGGTGATCGAATTGTATGTTGTGTGTTTGAAGGTTGTTTTGGAAGGATTGCCTGCCGTCCACCTTTACTAATTACATAGTTTCGTGTTGTCTTGTTGTCTTCACGTTCTTCGACATTTCTTATTTTTAGCTCCGACATAAATGAATCTAGTTTAGTGAGTTAGCACCTTTTGTTTCTGGTTTCTTGTTTCTACTTTCGAAGTGCACGTTTTCTTGTTCTGCTGGATGGACTAATTTATAGGTACTACACTGGCTTTATGTTTTAAAATCCAAGGGCTCATATGAAGTATATCCTTCATGTATATTAAACTAGATATTTATTGGATTCTTTTAAAAAGTTGGGTAATGTGAATATTGGCACGCTCTTCAACTCGAGAAACACAACTATGGTTTATTTCTAACACAAAAATATGCTTTTAAAATTAAAGACACAAACATTTTGTAATTAAGTTACTAAATATATTTTTAAAAAATAATTAAATGAATGCAAAGGAATTTGTTAAACTTCAAAACTTATAATGTTTTCTATTTGTTCAAATTTACTATAACTATGCGTAGAAAGTCATAGATGGGAAAAGCTAACGGAACTAAAATCTAAAAGTATTAATATCCTTACAAACTTCCAAAACAAAATGTACAATCAAAGATATCATAACATTTTACTTATAGATTTAAAAGTAACCAAGGCATTTATTAAAAATAATCCTGAAATTATCATCAGTAGATCAGACAAAGGGAACACAACAGTTTTGATAAATAATTCTGAGTATTATAAAGAAATTGAGAAGATATTTTCGGGTTCTTGTCCTTATAAAATTATACTCAAAGATCCTACAAATACATTTGAGATGCTTTGCTTGAGTTAATATCACTACTTGAAGAATGAAGGTAAATTACTGAAGCTATTAATTCTTATCTTACCATCGGGATATGTAATAATTTCATTGGATGTAGTATCAATATTCCCAAATATACCAAAGAAAATTGGTATTTTATTGAATGCTACACGAAAACTCCCAAAGATCTATTCACTCAAATTATTAGCTTTGTATTCGAATCTAGTTACTTCATTTTTAATGGCAAGATCAAGGGTTTTTCCACCACTCAAAATCGTGTACTGGATATAAATCTTTTGTATGAAGATTGTCAAAGATTTTTTGGAAAGATTGCAATCTTTTCTATGCAAATTGCAAGATTGCAGCCGACCATATACGGGATTGCAAGGAGTGAAAAGCCCCTCGGGCAAGATCTACATTCAATTAGATATGGTAGTGCAATGGGTAATTCAGCTAACCCCAGTATTGTCAATTTAATTACGGAAATCCTTATACAATATGTTCTTGATAAACTTAAATTCTTAGTCCATTATCAATCAATTATGCAGATGACAAGAAAATGAAGTTTACCATTGAAAAAGACAATGAAAAGAAAGTACCACTATTAGATGTTTATAAGTAAACACAAAAGTTCAGAACGAATTCTTAATTATTATTCAAACCATCCTCACCATCAAAAGATCAACATGGTGACAAATTGAATTGACAGAGCTAAGACTGTTTAGCAATGACGAATTTAAAATAGAAAATATGACTAAAATTCACAGACAACAATTACCCGAGTTCATTATTTAATAGATTGACAAAAAAACCAAAACTAAATATTACTATTATAGAAAATCATCAAGAATTAGTCAGAAGATGCAGATTTCCAAACGTAAATTCAAACATTTATTCAAACAAGAAAACCAAATTCAATTAGTTCTTGACAGTTTGAAGACTACAACATTTTTATTTACTAATATTAAAAATAAAGATCCAATGTGGAACATATCTCAATTGGTTTACGAAATACAATGTAGATATTGCTCAGATAAATATTATATAGGCCGGACAAACCAAAAATGGAAGATAAGAATACAAAAGCATCAAAGAGATTGTCGATATAAATCATCTACAGCGGGAACTGCATTACCGGAAATATCAGCGAAACGAACACGAAATACCATCTTAAAAATCGATGAGATACGAACCGTTAAAGCGACGTATATACGAATCTTCAGTGTAACTATAAAGACAAATGTACCGGAAAAGCGACAGTACTTTTTCCAATTTTCTTTTATGTTAGAATTAGTTTTGCAATAGTAGTTTTGCTGAAGACGTCAGAATAAACTGACTAAAAGTCTACAAGAATCAAAAAATCAATTGAAATGAATGAGTTATATCTCCAAAACTGAAAACTCCTTCTTGATTAAAATTTACTCACTTTTTAAAAATATTAGTATAATCAAAAAATTTTTTTCAATTTTTTTTTTTTAAATGCTATTCTAAATTTAATCTTAGAAGTTTTAATAAAATAAGTTACCATCTTTCCATATCTATCACCATTTCAAATTATTTAAGATATAACAAATTCGAACAAAAAATATAGAAGCTATTAATAAATGCGTATCTGCGCGATATCAATCATTTATATAGACCACCAAGGATATCTTCTCAATTCCTTATAGACTCCAACATCAGGGCATTACTCTCAAAAAACTACTCTCCAAGATTAGTTACAAAGATAATAATATGACTAGGAAGATAATATCTAAATAACTAAGACCTCTCCTTGATACAACGCTATAATTTATAGATTAATTTCTAGAGGGCTTAAGAGGATTGAACTTTATGATGGTGACGAAGAAGATGATGGTTACACATTCCTAACTTTATTGTTATTAGCTTGATGAGTAGTTGTGGCCGTTGGTTGGTTGCTTGCTTCTTCTGTCGGCTTGTTGGATTTTATATTTACTACGTGACACGATATTATGATAGTAATTCATTGAAAACCTATTAAAATTTTCAAAGTAAAGTTCTATTTATTCTTCCTTTCTTTTCTTGGAAATTTTACGGGTTTTTGTTTAACGAAGGACTTTACATTTAAGTAATTTCAAATAAGACACAAATTGAAAGTAGTTCACTCTTGTTGAAATACTGTAATTCACATGTTGGTGTGAATCGATTTCGATATTTTTAAAGCCAGCGTCTAAAAATAGTGAAACAGGTTTTCTTTCATCATCTCTTCTACATCTACCTACCTCATTCTAAAGCCAATGGCTTAATCAAAGTAATTGATTTTTTATTGATTTCATTGTGTTAACAAAGGAGACACTTCCGTCATAAAACTCCTGATAGTCTCGTAACCGATAAAGTAATATAATATGTTCAAGTTTTCCATTTGCAGACGGAGATGTTTTCCAGAAACCAGTTTATGGTTACGGCCGCGGTTGTTATCATTTGAATATTCCCACAATAAATGTTTCCACCTTCCTGTTGCATCATCTTGCATAATGCATTTTTAATAAATTAATCAAATTAGAGATTGCTTGATTGTATAGTTAATTGTTTCGAAAGTTCGCACATGTAATGTTTGACATTCCTTGTTTGCATTTTCATTTAATTTAATGCAATTGTTTCTTTTTTGAGGTTATTGGCCGAGGTTAATTTTACTCTTTTTTTTCGGAAAATTGTTTCGTAGATGAATGTTTTTGATGAATCTCACTTTATCCTTTCCTCAAACCTCAGAATCAAATTAAAAATCCACCTGAGAATTGTAATAAAAAATAATGAGTAAATAACATCCGCCATTTATGAAATTCCCATGTATATACTTTAGCATGCGACTGTCAGCAGGTGCGTGACAAAGATTTTCGTCAAGAAGCATTGGACTCCTTTAGTCATCCGTTTCACGTCATACAAAGAAACGAATATTCTTAAGAAATGTAAGTCTGAATTTCTTTTTTCATATATTCAAAAGGGTCGTATTCAGTAAAGGAGATGAAACCAATGAACTTCAAAAGTTTTCAAGGCCAGTTTATTCTCATATCTAAAGATTCTTTTCGTGCACAAAAAAGAGAGCAAAACGTACATAATAGTTTTTGTTGCTCGGATGTTGCGGTTGGTAGTAGCAGCAGTATCGTAATAAGCAACAATAACAAGTCTTCTTATCCTCCTAAACTAATTTCTTTCGGTTTGTTTCTCTCATTTCAAGTAAGCCTAAACTTTTGTATTCACTTCGTGAGAAGAATTCTTAATCATCATAAGATGACGACAACTATATATACAGCATTCATGATTACAGTCACAATTAGAATTTCATATCTCGTGTTAAATAATGTGAGAAACTGATGAACTTTTTTCTGAGATCGTTTTTTAAATAGCTTTATATTCAGGTTTGTTGATAAGAAGTGACATTTGAGTTTTTTCACTAACATATTTTTGTTATATGTTAAAGATTTTGAATTTGAAGATTTTACTCGCCTTCAACTACTAGATTTACAAAAAAATTATATATAGTTTTCTTTTTGTCGATTTGAATTACTACCTCATTTCGATTTTGAAGAAAGATGGAAAACTAAACAGATGTAGAAAATCAAACATTCCCTAACTTCACTGCTGCACTTTGAACCACCTTTCTTTCTACTCAAAATCATTTCTCATATATACATTTAGAGTTTGAAAAAACCAAAACACAAAAGAATCAAAGCACGTGGAATAACCCAAATGAAGACGGTCGACTGTGCTGTTGTTGTTGTGCATCATCACTCATTCCCAAGCTAATCAAATAAAGCGACAAAATAAATACATCAAGCGAAATGAGTAAATTCAAGTTATTTGTTCCTTCTCTCTTTCCAAATAAAACAAAATCCAACAGATAAGAAGACTTGAATTTATGCGTATCTCGTTGCGAGACCGTAAGTTCTTTGAACTTGTTTTGTTGCTTTGTTTTGAAATTCCATCTCCTCCTATTCTATATACTCTTACTCCTCGTGAACGTATTACAAATTTGATTCTGTTGGCAGTTTCTGTTGTGTTTGGGTCAATGAATCTCTTAACAACGTTTTTGAACTCTTTCTGACCGACTTATCTCGACTCTCGAGAAAAATGACGTCAATGAGGGTGTGCAATATTTATACAAAACCTAATTTGATTGGATTTTGATGACTGATTGTGTTTAAGGGTTGTTACTTTCATACTTTTGTGTGTTTTTGTAGAATATAGGTTTTTTTTTGATGGGTGGAATGTTTTAAGTGGTAGTGTTGAAATTGTTCGCCTACCTACGCCACTGCACTTAGAAATCTTAAAAAGTAATGATGAGGGTTTGAAGTCCTCCTCAGTACAATCAAAACGCGGTATCAAACTTGAGAATCGGAGAAGATTTGCTTAACTAAAACTTAAAAAGCACTTAAAATAGAAGCTTCCAGAATTTAAGCGGTGGCGCCATCTAATGTCGACCATTAAAAAGTCTGTTAGTGGAGGTTTGTAGTAGTCAGATAGACTACTGATGAGATATCACATGTCCATATCGGTCTTATTAGTACCTCAAAATGATGTATCACAAGGCCCTATACGATTGGAGATAGCGAAGTTATCCCCATTTTGCTTTGGTGGTCCTTTCCTTTTGAAGAGGGTTTGTAGGTCTTGTTGGTACCCTATAAATGATATATCACAGTACCCTACATGATTCGAGATAAGGAAGTTAAGTAATTACTCACTTGACGTAGGAACTTAGAAATTCCAAAAAGTAATGATGAGGGTTTGACGTTCTTATCAGTATGATCGAACCCGGCATTAAACTTGAGAATCGGATAAGATTTGCTTAACTAGATCTTAAATGGAAGCTTCCAGAATTTAAGCGGTAGCGCCATCTAATGTCGAAAATTAAAAATAGTCTGAAAAGTATAATAATGTAGTAGTCGGATAGACCTATAGATGAAGTATCACATGTCCATATTGGACAAGGTTTACCCCTTCAAATCTTCGTTGCAAGAGGTTTACAGACGGACGGACAAAACCAGTACATAAAGGTAATTAAAAAAAACCTAACAATTATATTATATTTTTGTTCACAACACACATTTTTTGTTTATAGACTTGAGTATATATGTACTTTCCTGCTCATTAAAATGTGTAGCACACTTATTTCGAGTGTAGAATATTCTTCAAACTAAATATGTGAATACATTTTAAATATGTCCTACTAAGAGGGGGAGTTGGTCTAGTGGAGAGAGTGTGCATTTCACTCACTAGACAGTGCCAGGGTTCGAATCCCATTATTATTATTTAGATACTGTTCCCCTTCATAAGCCTGATATCTACCCAAATATTTTTAGAAACTATAAAATAAAAAATTTGGATCCTGATATTTTCCACTGAAATGAAACACCCTTCCAGATCAAGAAAAATCTACAATGCAAATATTACAAACATAGGGTGCTTCAGTTAAAGTGGAAAACATCAGAATACTAAAGTTCGCATAGATATGGTTTGTATAATTTAACACATAAAGTGCAAATATTTTTACATTTGAAAACAAAATCTGTCGCATTTTATGGAAAGCACATTTTGTACTTTTANGCTTCAAGGAGATTACTCAATGCAAAAATTACTTACAGGGTGTTTCGACTGAAGTAGAAAGCATCAGATACCGAAAGTTTACATATCTATTGTTTGTCTATGAAGTAAGTTTTCACGAGTAATTCATTGATTGATTCATTTCTGATAATTGACACTACAGAACGTATTCATCATTATGTGATACTGACCTTATTCCAATTGACAAATTACTCTCTATACTATGAAAATTAAAACCAGAAGCTCAAAAAACTAAAAGATATTACGGAAACAGATGTTTAAAATCTGTAACCGAAAACTTGTATCCAGTTTTATGTTGCAACCGGTCCACTCTATCCCCATTTCAACCACCTGTCGATATCCAATTTGTTGCAGGTTACGAAGACAATTACAATGCCGGTCATACGATATCAACCCTTCACCATATGCCTTGGATGTCTTCTGTTGAATTTGGTTTTGGTTAATGTAGTTGCAAACAATATGAATTTGCGTGTTGTTTGCAAGATACCAAAGACCATTCAAATTTGAAAATTATCCACAGCTATACTGGGATAAACTGTAATGTTTGTCTCGTGTAATTTTAAGGTAATTACTTTTTGTTTTATAGTTTATGTGGAGAGAATAAAAACTCTACAATTTTTTATTTAGTTTTCAACGGTTTCAAAGGTCTAACTAAATCACATGTGTACAAGGTGTAGAGTGATATTAAGGAATATAAGGTAGTTGGTTGGTGTAGGTGCTAGCACTCTCGCTTTCCAGTCTCACAATTCTGAGTTCTATCCTCAATGCAAATGTCAGAAATTTTCTTTCGTGTGAGTCGGATATACTACCTAACGCCACCCTCGTCGTTTCGATGTTGATGAAATTAAAGAATACCTCTAATACACTCGTTTAAANAGCACTCTCGCTTTCCAGTCTCACAATTCTGAGTTCTATCCTCAATGCAAATGTCAGAAATTTTCTTTCGTGTGAG
>JXPG01008552.1:0-18771 GCA_001015175.1 Megaselia abdita
TTGAAGTCTGAAGCACGCTAAACAGCAACAAGTTTCATAACCCGGACATAAAGGCTACTACTATTTTTGTTGAATTTTTGTATGCTCTACAAACAAAGTTATTGCTATTTTTTCTGCGACAGTCATTTAATTTTTTTTAAATTCTGGAATTACAAAGCGAAAGCTTGTAAGTCCAAAGTAATAAAAGAAGAAATATAGATTGAGGTATTTCGAACAAATAATTATATGTGCGTCTTACTGTACGCTTCAGTCTTTAATCCTAGATTTGTTTGGTTAAACTTCGCAATGAATGATATCAAAATTCTTGCAGCGACATTTCGTACAAGCTTTTCTAAATATGGATTTTTTAATTCTTCTTAGGCTTCAGCTACAAGCTCTCATTACTTATAGAAAAAAATCGACATAGTAAGGAATTAAAAATATCTAATTTCATAACGATTCTGGTCTTGTATTTATCTAATTAAGAAATATGGCTTTGACAAAAAAAAACTCAAATTTTAAAAGGCTGCGCTTTTGCTTTCATTCAATGATTTCGTTTTAAATGACTCTTTATTTTTGTTTTCCTTAATTTGAAATACTAACTCTACAAATTACGGTGTCTTTAAAAAAGTAGGGAAGATAATTGTTTCTTCTTAAAGGAAGTGCATTCTCGTAAATTTGTTTTTTGAAATTCTAAAATTGAGAAGTTTTCGACACTAAACTTATAATTTTTTTCGATATTTCTAAAACAAAACAAATATTTCTTTAAAGAACAACCGTATTTAACCTTTCTTATTGAGTTCTGATCTCTCTTTTTTCAATTGAAAGAAGAATATCTTTGGCGGTGTTGTTGATGGTTCTGATGTTAATAATAATTTCAAGCAGAATTTTGAAAAGAACGATATGGTGTCCCCTTACTGTTGGAACTAACTTGAAATATCTCCGACAAGTTTGAAGACACTTTGTTGCAGAGTTTATTGGATAAGCTTCGTGCTCAACATTAAGAAAAAACACTAAATATAAACTTAAATCTGTATTTCTTTCTAACAAACAAAAACAACACCTAAAACACATTAGGTTCCTCCCCTTCCTTCAAATCAACTCCTTCCTTCTTCAAGTCCTTTAATATCCTTTGGTGGATTATAGATGTTATGTTTGCATTCACATTTGGTAGAATAGATCCAGTTCTCACCGCATGTTCAATTTTCTGGACCAAATCAACTTCTCTTTTACTTGATATAAAGTTGGTAACAACGCATTGATTTCTGTTTCCTACTCTTCCGATCCTTCCACATCTGTGAATGTAATCAGCAATGTGTAATGGGAAATCAAAGTTGATAACATGTCGAGCTCTTGTAGTGTCTAAACCTCTGCTTCCAATATCCGTAGTAGACAGAACATCAACCTCGCCACTTTGGAATTTCTCAAACTGTCCAACACGAATCTTTTGCAACATATCTCCATTAAGATTGACACAACTCACTCCGCCATTCGTCAAGAACATAGACACAAAATCGGATGTCTGAGATTTGTTCCCAAAGACGATCACTGGTCTTTTCTTGATTACCTCCTGTTTAACCAAGTGGAGAAGATGTGAAGGTCGGTCAGACTTGTTAACTCGAAGAAACTTTTGTTTAACATGGGGCATGACTTTGTGTAAATTCTCACTGACGACTTGTCGAATAGTCTCTGTGTCAATAATGCGACGCAACGATTCTGTTATATTTGTCGGCATTGTGGCTGATGCAAGAATCATTTGAGTTCCAACTGTGTCTTCTGATTGGATGTGGTTTTTATGGAACTGGAATGGAAATGTTTGTTGTTATTTGAAATATTTTGTTTAATACATTTATATTTTTGAAAATACGATAATAATATGACATTCATTATAATTTAGACTTATGTGAACGACCAAGCATTGCTAAATATAACAAAAGATGTTAACCATTTTTTATTTCAAGATTTACCCTGTGTTATTTTAGTATAAATATATTGAGTTTTAAGAAGCTTAGAGGTATAAGAGGAAGCATAGAATGATAGATGTAACATGGACCCAAGAATTTTGATTATATTTCTAAAATTGTGGTAATATTGAATATTGAAAGGCTAATTCTTAAATCATAATTTTAAATATTTAACAATTATTCCATCGAATAAAATAAATTAAAATTGACCATTTTAAAATTATATTTTAGCATATATTTCGTTAAAAGTATCATCGATTACTAAAAATGATAACTTTATATGAAAATATTTCACCAAAAGTCTTATTTTTAAGCTTATTCTACTGTAATTGTAATACATTGCATAGCAATTTTAAATGTATAAGGTAGCGTTTTAAATAGTGACAATGAAGTAGTATTTGTTATGAAGACTATTAACTGAATTGATGACCTATATCATGTTTGTGTTTAAACATAAATAAGAGTTTGATAATTGCATAGTGATTCATTTTTTTGGAGCGGAATCTCTATAAAAAATAGTCGAAAAAGAAATGTCAAGAGTTTTCGTAAAATTATTATTTCGTAAAAATATTTCAAATTTTTGTATTTTTAAAAAATTGGAAACAATTATTAAGAAATTTACATTTTGGTTCTTAAATATAAAACGTTTGAAAACATTTTGAAAAAGAAAATTTATAGGAGAAATTTTAAAAGTAAAGTATACTAGAACATTTAAAAATGTTTTAACGAATAAATAAAAAATATACTGTAGTTAATCATAATTTTTGGATTTTTTCGTATTCAAACTTGAAAATATTGACTGTCCAAAATCATGATTTTTTTTTTTCATAAATTTATGGGTATATTTCACAATTTTTTGAGTCTACAGTTCATCATAATTTGGGTCTAATTTGATGAATAACATGAATGCTTAAATTGAAATTGACAGACAAGTAAATTTTATTTTTTCGTCTTCAAACTTGAAAATCTTGAAAGCTATTTCTTTAAATAAATTAATGGTTATATTTTACAATTTTTTGAGTCTACGGTTCATCATAATTTGGGTCTAATTTTATGAACATGGATGCTTTAATTGATATGGACAGACAAGTAAATTTTATTATATTCCTTGGAATATTCTTAGCAGATTCAAAAAAACATAATAAGCTTTAGAATCGCATAGATAACTCATTTATCATGAAAAACAATTAAAATGTTCATAACATAATTATATTTTTTTAAAAGAGAAATTGACATCCTTGTTATAATAAATTATTTTTTTACACGAAACTAAGACTATACACATTACATCATATTTTTAAAGATATCCCGAGGAACTATTAGAAATTTGTCTTGACCTTCAATTATTGCTCAACTTCTTTTAAATCTCAAATTCATGTGAAATAGACCAAAATTATAATTAAATACGGTATATATAATTTACATATTCTTTAGTTATTCATTCGTTTTTTAATATTTGTTTTAATTCCAATCTTTAAATGAATTAAAATTTCCACAATTTATTTGAAACCCCAACGTAAACAGAAAAAAACTCACCGGAAAATGCCTTAAAAAGTAGCATAACTTGTTGGAGAAACTGTCATCCAAGAGCGTATCGGCCTCGTCTAGCACGACATGTCGCACCTGATCCATACGGTAGATTCCAGTAGTTGTTACTTTGGAAATAGCTCCTAAAGAGGCCACGAGAATGTCGACCTCTTCAAATTCTGGATTCATCATTATTTTTTTCATATTCCCACCCAAAAGTGTTTTGACTTTGACATCGGGAGACAATTTCCGACAAACACTGCCAATCTGCTCCGCCAATTCTCTTCCAGGAGTAATAACAATCGCGAGAGGAGAATTTAAATTCCTTTTCTTTGATTGACGCTTTAGTATCTCCGATACCACTGGAATCAAGTATGTTAGTGTCTTACCACATCCTGTTTCCGCCGCTATAAGGACGTGGTTTAGGTTCAGTATTTGAGGAATGGCCTGCTCTTGGATTTTGGTCAATTTTTCAATCTCAAAGTTTTTGTTTACATTGGAAACAATGTCTTGGTCAAGGCCAAGATTGACGAGCTCCTCCACTGATACGGATCGACTAAACACATTTTGTTCTTCTTGAATTGGATGGACAGTAAAAAAGTCATCTTTTGATTTCCGACTCAGCCATCCATTGGATGCCAGAGGAATATCTCCAAACTTTTTTTTATTTTCTTGGGAAAGAACACTTGTGCTACAATTGAACTCTTTCCTTTTCGCTGAAATCAAAGAAACATGCTCGGATTTTTGCTTTGAAGCCGTCTTGTGTTTTGTGGCAACGGCTTCGTGTTGTGTGGAAGTAAAGATTAACCGCGACGAAACTCGAAAAATCACTTGTCTCGGTAGTTTGAACATGTTTTCATACAGACTTTCGATATTTTGATTTTCATTTACATCACATTTTCTAAGCAGAGTGAACTTATTCGCAAAATACAGGGTGTTTAGCCGCGGCAATCTGGGCGGCGGCGCAACAAAATTTAAACGGCGTGTACTGGAACGGGAGAATTATTTTGTTGTTTTCGTTCCGTTTGAACTTTATTTAAATTTATTTTAAACTTTAATAGACAAACAATACTAACCATTTATTGGTAAATTGTCTTCAGTTTTTTTTAATTTAAAAATTTAGCCCATACTCATTTTTATTTTCATTTAAGTTTTTCTGCATGTGATTGAAAATAGTGATTTTGGACGTTCTTATCTTTTGTAAGTTTCTAGGGTGGCAAACGCAACGACAACCATATATTTTGCAATAACCGCTTTGATACAAAAATAATATAACCAAAAGATTCTAAAATAACCAATAAAAAATCGTTACGAAATAAAAACCAACAAAAACTTGAAACTACAGATTTTTTATAGTTTTTCAAATATTCAAGTTTTTAAACTTCTATAAAATGAGATAAATAATTTAGCATTACATTGTGCTTTAAAAGCTTACATGATTTGTTTTCAATTTTTTAAACATAATGGCTTAGAATTGTTTAATTCTCTTCATTCAACAAACTAATTTTAAAGCAAAACACATAAAAATAAGAAAAAAAAAAACTAAATCACACAACGAGCCAAAGCTGACTCAAGGTGTAGCAGTGGTATTAAGGAATGTTTGCTTCCTATGTGCTTACCAGCTGCTTTTCTACATCAGTGTTGTTAGTTTTTCCCTCTTCCTCTGAATAGAGTCAGTGATGAGCTGTCTGCTATTTTAACGAGTGTATTAGAGGTACCCTTTTATTTCATCAACATCGAAACGACGAGGGTGGCATCAGGTAGTATATCCGACTCACACGAAAGAAAATTTCTTACGAAAAATTCTGACGTGTGCACTGAGGATCGAACCCAGAATCGTCAGACTGGAAGGCGAGAGCGCTAGCACCTACACCAACCAACTACCTAAAACAAGAAAATGTTTTTTAATTTTAACATTTTTGGAATTCAATATTTTGGGAACTTTGAAATTGCGTGTTTAAATCTCACGGTACCCGACCTGGTGAAGTTTCTTTGACCAAAAATATAAAACTTTAAGATAACTTGATTTTTTATTTTCATAAAAATACTGGATTTAATGATTTTTGCTAAACAAAAAATGTTATTTTTGGGATCCTTGAAATTTAGTGATTTTTTTTCTAAATCTCACGATAACCGACATGTTGAAGTTTCTTTGACCAAAATTCCATAACTTTGATAACCTGATTTTTGTTAAGCATAAAAATACTGTTTTATAACTGAATTTGGAGTTTTTTTTTTGTTCAACAAATTTTATTTTTGGCAACGTTGAATCTTCGTGATTTTTTTCAATTTCCCACGATACCCGACATGTTTAAGTTTCTTTGACCAAAAATTCCAAAACTTTAATATAACTTGATTTCTTATTTGTTTTTAAATATTACAGTTTTTTGTTCTATTTTAGAAATAAAATGTTCTTTTCTTTCCAAATTGTTTTTCAAAGTAAAGCTTATTCAAAATTTAAAAAACATATGATTCAAGATGCAACATTTACGAAAAGTATAAACTAATCAAAATTACTAATTGAACATTCTCTACAAAAAAATAAAATAAATTTAACTGTTCAAGTTAGTTTTTAACAGATGTCGGACGCTCTTTATGTATTTCCTGCCTTTGAATAAAATGTCTGCTATTCGAATCTATCCGTATTTTCCTGGATATACATTTTCAATCCGCCCAACAGGTCATTTGCTTCGATAAAACATAAGGACGTGAGTTTATAATGTATTTTAAAAACTGTTGAAAGTATTTGTTCAAATTTATATTTTTTTCGTGAGACCGAGGATAATGAATTTTTGAAACATCCGATTATCCTTTCCCAACATTAGTAGTAGACACAATCCGTTAGACTTTCCACCGCCTTTAATGTTAACCTAGACCAACGATAATCTGTTACCTAAATCCTAAATCAAAGAGAAAAAAAAACAAACATTAGCATTCAATCAGCTACCATTCAGTGTAATCAAATCGATGATTATAACTTAATGTCATTTCCTAATTATACAGTCGATAATTTCTACCGGAAATTAACTGTTTCATCATCAGTAATGAAGTTCCACTGTCTATCTGCAGTTCTTATTCAAATATTATTCACAAAATGTGAAGTTCTGAAAACTATTTTAAAGGAAAACAAAGAAATTACCACTCTTGTAATCTACGATAAAACCATATTTGAGTTTTTCAAGGATGTGAATGTTCCTCAAATCGTCATTACAACTCAAAAGACTCTACCTGTTTATAAAAACGGCCTCCACATATTCAAAAATGATTCTGTTTCATTCGAAAATCTCGATTTTTACACTAGAGTCTTGATCATTTTCGAGAATTCAATATATTTTGCAAACACTCTGAAAACCGATTTCAAATATGTGATTTTGTATTCTCTGTCGAACAAGAAACTTTTCCAGTACAAGTCCTTCCGAAAATTACCATCGCAAATTAGAGAAATCAATGTTTCAAAAGCTTTTAAGAAAACTAAATTAGATTTTTATAAAAACGATACGTTGTCTTTGAACTACGAGAGAGGGGAGAAAGTGCCATGTCAATTGGATCTTTGCGTTGTCATTTACCATTTAAGAGAGGTATTTGGAATCGAAATTGTCGACCATTCTGTGAAAAATTTCACAACTTTTATGATCAGGGCTTCATCACTTGATAAAAAATACTTTGCCACGGATTACATCGAGCTCGAACCGATTACCATCATTTTACCAAAAAGTTCAAATGTGAAACGATCTCTTTACTTCACAATGCCTTTTGATAAATATGTGTGGCCTTGTCTGGGAGGTTTTACCATGTACTTCGCTTGTATTTACAACACGATTTTGTGGATACAGCAAGGTGAATCGTATTTTATCAAAAATCTCCTGAGAGCATTTAAAACTATGCTTGGTCTTGGATATTTATTGCCTGGAAACCATTGGATTATTAGAATTTGTCATTTTAAAATGGTCTTATTTGGATTTCTCATCTCTATTTCGTATTCAACTTATCTTGGGAGCTTCCTTACTACTGAAGTTGGGAGTTCAGATTCTCCTGTTCTTTGTATTAAATTTTTCTTTGATCACTTGAAGGACTACAAATCTTTTACTGAAAAAAAATTCAAAATTGAAACATTAGAAATTCTAGAATTTATAGCCGTGTTTAATAGAGCAGATACAAAATATGGATACTGCGTGTTTGCTTCATCTTGGTGGAAAGTATTTCGATTCAGGGGAAACAAAGCACATTATGCATTTTATTTAACAGATATCAGAGCTGCACAAATTCCTTTAGTAGTTCATGTTCGCGAGGAATTTGTTTATAAAGACGAGCTGAATAAATTCATTTTGAATATGTATTCCACCGGAATGATTCGAAAGTGGGCTTCAGGAATGGTGATTGGAAAAACACAGCAGTTTTTTATCAGTGTTTATAAAAGCGAGTCTGAAGCTATGAAGGTTGAGGATTTCATGTTTGCTTCAAATGTTATAATAACTGGTTTATGTTGTGGAACTTTAATATTTTTATTTGAAGTGTTTTTTGCTTATTTTCAAAGGAAGAAGGAGGAAAAGAAATAAGCGAATATATTCATTTAAATGTCAACAAAGTAGTTCTCAAAAGAAATTTAAAAAACACTTTCTTAATATTTATCTACCCATGTCAATTTAATAAAGATTGGATTTCAATCTCGAATTTGTTTGAAGTAATTAATGTTTGGTATTTCAATTTTGATTTTATCTAAATATTTATTCTTAAATAAAAACTCTTTCAAACAACATCAGAATATATTTATTTACAACTTCATGTGTGTCAATTGCTGGACTCCATAGCAGTCCACCACATCAACCAACATCAGAATATCTTAGATGTAATGGATGAAAAAGTTTATTGGAGTGCTCATCGACTTGGCGAATTTGGATGAAGACGTTGCTTTTCAATGTGGTAGATGAGGAAGAAACAGTGGAACCTCTTAGATATAACCATTCGAGGAAGAGGTTATTGCTTCCCTTAGATTCGAATGCTGTTCTCCATATTGATGAATGTAGTACATATTGACAGGCTTAGAGAAGCTTATGACCCGTAATCTGAAGATAATATTGACATTCTTCGACATCAGTTCAACAATATCTTTTAGTTGCTGACGAAATTGTATGGTATCCAAAGCAAGTTTATGAAGTTCAATTCATCTTTAAATGAATACGGGTTATATACGTGATTTTTCACTATCTTTCAATGTAGAATTTTGATTGTATATTGAAGATGTCTGGTATTGTTCAGAGAGCTCGGTAAATTTATTTTTCGTTAGGATGACAGCGAAGAAAAATATTTTAAAAAAAAATCGAATATTGTGGTAAGAAATGGAACCAAATTGCAATGGCAGTATCTTATAAGAATAGCATTTTGTATAGATTTTTGGTCAACCATACCATATAAGCGTTTTTATCAAAATATAAGCAAAGATCTCTTCAACAATGCCTTGAATTTCTCGGTCACCAGAATAAACGTCATGTAAAGAATTTCTTGGTGAACAGGGGAGTGAACGTTGAAGCGAAGATGAGTTCTGTGAAGCTTGTGTCTTTGAGAAGACGTTTGGTGATAGGCGTAAGACATCAAAGCAGCCAAGTCAGCAGGTCAACTGGAAGAACTCCTATTCAACAAAACAAAACCAAACAATGTCCACAGAGAACGCACACTACAACAGAATCAGCCAAGATGAGTATATATATATCTTGACAAATCAAGACAAAAGAAGACCTTTTCACTACTGATAACGTAAGTCAGTAAAGCTATACCAACTACTAAATCATCGAAAGGTTAAGTCAGGACAACATTACATCGCTCCGATAATTCTAAAACATCTTGGGTCAAATAAGCAACGAAGTTCTTCACAGACCTCCTGAACGTGTCTATGAAGACACTAGTGATCGCAAACGTATGGAAAGTAGGACGTATCATCCCAATCCGGAAACAATTAAAAGACCAGGACCAATGAAACTCCTAAAGGCCTATAACACTACTGACAACCAAAGCTAAATTGCTAGAAAAGGCCATCCTAGATTATTGTGTGATCACAATTCAGAGAGGCCTGAACGCACAGTAATGGTAGCACGGGATTTGTCAACAGATCAAGATCATAGAGGTATCCATCATGCCAGGATATCTGAAAATAAGGGTTACGAACTACCTTTAATAAAGTCATCCACATTTCTTGTGTTGAATTTAATTATACCTTCAGCCCAGTGACCAGACTTGAGAAATTGGACAATAAAGCAGTTCGTCGTGAAAGCGGCCCTCTTTAATTGAAGATGACACAAATTGAGTGTGAAAACTTATTCGTAGTCTTTAAGGATTAAATCAAAGCCTTAAACATTTTACATTGTCTTGAGACAAACAGCTTTCATTAAAGAAGTGCAAATTCTTGTATGTTTCTTCATGATTTTGATAAGATTTAATATAAATGTTTGGAAATATGTTGGCTTTCAAAATACACATCCTTGCTAGTCCCGCATGAGATAAAATTTAAATCGGCGGACGTGTCAGGTTTACAGCTTTATGTAATAATTTATTAACAATATTGAAAGGTATTTTGAAAGGCAAACACTTATCAACTGTATCAAAACTCCTCAAAAATGATCAAAATCCGATAATTGTTTTCAAAATTACACAAAACTATACAAAATCGTAAAAAAAATTGTAGGTCAAGGTCTGATCATAAATATCACGTATACGCTCTGGATGCCCTCAAATATTGTTATCCTTGTGACATCCATTAAGACCAGGTGGAGCAATCTCTATACCAAATTTTAGTAGTTCACCTTTTCTGCTATCTCAATTAAAACTAACAAAATTTCCAACAAAAAATCCAACTAATAATAATAATTTGTTCGCAGTATCTTTCCGAAATACTAGAGGATCTTACTCCTGACGACATCAGATGTTTGATAATAGCTGAAGACGAATTAGAAAGAAGTAATCCACTGGAACGAATTTTCCCAACTACCAGCTCTTTCAAATATTTGAAATACACTGAAGTTCCCCGTTATTACAATCGACTCCTTGATGCATGGGAGCATAAATATGGACGGAATCGCAGTGCCGGCATAAAACTGCTAAAGCAATATTGCGCTGATAAAGTACATCTCAATGTACCGACATCCCCTGTCAAAAAGGTAATTACCAATTATTATATAGTAAAATAGTTTTGCAAATTTCATAAGTTGTAGATTTATTTTTTATTATTTAAATTTTTATTTTTTTTTTTTTATTAAAAAATTTCTTTTGAAAAAACATTTATTTTTAAATCACGCTAAAAACAAACTAAACAAATAAATTTTATATCTATATAAACATTTTAAATTTTGAGGGGTTATGGCGAGCTATACAATCAGTTTATTGGCGATGTCGCGCTTTACACTGTCGTAAGTCGGTTGTTGTTCTATCTTATATACATTTGAGACCTTACAGTAAATAAATTTAGTCTAGCTATTTAACTTAGAGTTTTTGTGTGGTTATTTATATAATATAATCGATATAATCAATTTACTAACAGTATATTTTGTAATTTTCTAAGCAGAGTGATACATGTATAAATACCTGGTATACATCGGAGGGTATCAGAAAACTAGATAGAAACTTTGTCGTAGATTTAGAGGATATATCTGATTTAGAGGCGTATCTAGAGAGTAGTCAAATATCATTCATAATTCGAATTTGTGTAGAATTTAAATAGATTTGTAATCTTTGTTTTTTTATCTTTTGTTTGTATTCGGTAATTATTATCGAGTTTAAGATTTTATTAACGTTTTTTTTTTTTTTTTGTAATTAAAACAATAATATGAAAACAGGAAATTGAGAATAGGAAAATTTAAGAAGGTAAAAGGTAATTCTTAGACAAATTTCTACAAAAAAGAATAGGTTTCCACCCATCTTTAATATAGATCGTCACCACCAATACTTAATAGTTTCATCACTAGATGAACTTAAAACTGTTTGTTCTTGGTGGATAATTTGATATTTCGATGGCGAAGGATTGGTAGCTTTTTGGTAATCAGATAACTTTTTAGAATTTTTATAAATTTTATTATTTTTGACCATTTTTTCTCGAACAAAATTGGTTCGACTTAAAATTTCAAAATGCTCATCGTTGAAATCAAATCAAGTTTTTTGTAAGATTTCAGTTTCAGTCATTTAGCAGGACAGTTTCAACCCTAAATGGAATTGTGTACTTTGTCTTCTCATAATCTCTGTTAAATATTGTTGATGATACCTTCCAAAAGCGAAAGTCCATCAATACTTTAAGGATCCACGCTTGTAATTTTTCCTTAAAGTATTAATTCTCTCTGTATTTGAAATATATGCAATCTCCAAAATTTAAAGTAGCTAAAAAAGTAAAGACAATCAAGAATCTTATGCAGTTGTTGAAGTGGAAATACTGTTTATTCCTAATATCTCAGAGCTCATCGAATTATTGATAAAAATTCAAAATGGTTCTGTTGAAGGTGTTAATTTTTGAAAGCAAAATTCTGTAAAGTCTGTGTTCAAGGCAAGACTACCTTAACACATTTAGATAACATCAACCAATGAAGTATTAGAACTTATTCACTCCAAGTCTCTCTTGTAAGTTTCTCGACGACGTTTTTTTTATGAAGCTTTTTATTTAGTTTTTGAAAACAAAAGATGAAGCTTTTCAAAAATTCAATGGATTTAAGTCAATGATTGCAAGAAAAACATCAGAATTTTGAATACTGACAATGGAGGGGAACATTTCAATGTTGAGTTTGGAAATTGCTTAGCTTTGTGAGGAATTCATCAAATCTGAAACCATACACCTTTCATCAAAATTGAAAAAGTGAATGAATAAATCTTTCAATTATAGAGAACACTAGTTTCTTTTTGGTAGACGCGGGAATATAAAAAAAATTGTTTGCAGAGAGCTGAATAAATCAAGCATGTGTTTGTTGGTTATTGTGAGGACAGTAAAGCTTCCAGACTGTCTATAAACATATTCAACATTAGCCATGATGTGATTTTCAATGAAATTATGTCTTCGCAAGATTCCAAAATTACAGAAAAGACACTCATGTTGACGAACATAAGAACCAACCAAATCATCTCTTTCTCTGATTGACGAAAAATATTGTGCAGCTGAGAAGATCCGAGAAATCCTTGCCTGTTGGTAAATGGAAATATCGATTCTTAGACGTAAGATGACGCAATTCTGCCTCTGGTCTTTGGAAAGAAGCATTACAAAAATAACACGATTAGAAATGGAGCCTGGGAGCAGTCAGATTTACTACAAGGAAAAAAAATCTTTGAGTCTGAAATGGGTATTCAAGGAATAGTATTTTGCAGGGTGGAGAATTAGAGTACTAAAAAGAAAGTAATCGACTTCACCGAAACTTTCCCACCAGTAGTTAGATATGAGACCATTGATACAATCTTCTCGGGTTTAGAACTCGAAACGATACGATGCATTCAAGAATTCGTGACTAACTCAACCACATTCTGATTCCTGCTTGTATTTTCGAAAAGTGTATTATTTTTTCTGACAGTTTATGTTGACGACCTGATAATATTCACCAATGACAAGGAGCACATGAACTTGAGCCTTATGATGTTTTTCTTCATGAAGGAATTTGGTGTTGTAATTAGTGCTTTTTTTTAATTCATTGGACAAAGAAGCAAAACTATATGTTTGTAGAAGGAAAAATACAAGCTTGAAAATTTTAAATTGCAATATTGTAATCCTATTTCGATTCCAGTAAGTTATTTGAGCAGGTAAAGAAATTGCCCCGTCAAAGAACAATTGATAGCTAGGGAAAAAATCCTAAGATACGTGAATGGCACTATCAATACGAAGATAATGTTTCAATTTAGGACTTACAAATGTATGGATTTACCCTGATGCAGACTTAGTCAACAGAATATCTATAACAAAATTTGTCTTCATTATGGGTGAAGGAGCTATTACTTAAAATTCGCGTAAATCAACAGACTGTAGCTTTGTTACAGAAGCCGAATATAAGAAGAAGAAATTATTCCTGAATCTTATAAGATTACTTTATTAGCTAATATTCAAAGTTCCTTACAACAATCGAAGAAGGCCACATTCTACAATCAGACTAAACATATTGATACTAAGTATCATTTTGTAAGAGAAGTACACAAATGTGACAATTTTGAGCTGAATTATTTGTCTACTCAAAAATTGACCCTTCACATCTTCACAAAACCCATTGGTTAAATCGAATATCGACCACCATTCAAGAGGTGGTTTTTGGAATTTGCCAGAACAATATTTCAGAGGGAGTGTTGAAGTAGAAATACTGTTCAAAATATCTCAGAATTCTTGTTCGTTCTCTCGTTTCTTGACCTTATTGAGAACCGTTCTATATTTACTCAATTAAGGAATCCAAACTTTGAATACAAATTTGGTATAGTTTTTGGTTATTATATATGACATTTAAAGATTTTTCTCATAATTAATGAACATGAATACAAAATTTTTAGAATTTACATAAAAAAGATAATATTTTGAACAATTTAAATAACATTGGTAATAAATTTAAATTCTAGTCTTAAACTTTATTTATTATATTTATAAAAAAAAATGTGAATTTAAAACAAATAATTTTAAAATTAAAAATTAAAATAAATTGAAAATAAAATAGAATATTTAATTAGAATTAGAATAAGAAGTTTTAAAAATGTAATTTGAAGTTAAAATTCAATGAAATTTTAATTTATATATTTTATTATTTAAAACCAATTTCAAAGTTATTATTTTATCGATTCCGAAATTTAAAACAAAATGTAAAATTTAAAACAAATACTAAAAAAATTTAAAGAATTTCGTAATTTAAAACAAATAATAATCATAATTTTACTTTTAACAAAAAATATTTTAAATTTCTACCAAAACGTTCATTTTTAAACCCAATTTTAAATCTAATGTTTTTAAGCAAAAAACAAATATTTCTAAAACTATTTGAATTGCGATTTCGAGAACTTAAAATTCGTCTAATTTGCAATTTTAAAAGCTTTACTATAAATGTTTGTGCCCATTTTGTAATTTAAGACTCAAAATTCGCTGCATAAATAAATCCCTGTAAAATAAAAAAATCATGCGATATTTTATAAGGTTTATTCTTATTTGTTTTGAAAGGGATTATTAGATTTGTATGAACCCTGTATTTCTAGCGAAAAATAATCTAACAATTAAATGTGTTTAAAATATATTTTAAAACAATCTCAAATCAATAATTCTAAAAACAGACAGGAGAAAGATAGATTTTTGTTTCCCCAAAGGTTGTTTTTCCAATATTTTTTCTACCAAATATTAGAATCGAATGAATTGAAATGCTTCTTGCACTGATTTTATTTGACCTTAATTTGAACCGCTTTCCACTGTTGGCGAATAATTCATGAAAATAATATTTAAAAAAAACTAACAACGTGATCTGCTTCATTTAAAGGTTTCCTCTGTCCATACTTTTTGTTTTCCAAAATTAAAATTTTCAAAGAAACCAAAAACTAAATTGAAATTTCTCTCTTTTTTTCTTTCCTCATCGAAAAGAACACATTATTACAGGATTATATCAGCAAATTTGTAAGATGGATATTAAAATCATAACTGCCATTAGTTTATTTTTGATATTTTTGAAAAATTGTGATTTGTAGGGGTTTTAAAGAGTTTTCTTCAATCAATTTTTTATATATTTAAGAGACAGATTATCGAAGATACGTAAATAGTTTTCAAAAGTAGTTTTTAAAAAATGAATACGCCAAAGTAAGTTGTTTTTTTCCTCAGATATTTAAATTTAGATTTTTAAATCGCATGTATATTCTTCTTCTCTTCATTTGACTTCTTCTCATAATCCTCAACCATCAGACATTTAGCCTTTGAAGATTGTATTCGATCGATCATTCACCACCATAAACTTTTTTTGATTTCAATTAATCAATCAATCGATTAGCTTTATTTTTATAATTATTATTAATTCGATTTTATCAATTTTCCTTATGAATTTTATAATTATATTTCTTAGTGATGTAATAAATTTTTAATTTTAAACACTTTTTTTATTTGATTTAATATAATATTCTCGAAATAAAAACAAACTAACAAAGCCCACACATAACAGGACTCGAACGATAATAGCGAGGAATTCAGCGAGAATCACAACGATTTGGACATTGAAATCAATGGAAAATTATTCAAAGAAAAAGAAATATAATCGAAAGTTTGTTAAATTAGAAACAAATCATAATCAATAGAATTTTGAATTGAAATTTTTGGAATTGTCTCTTCTTTCTTTCCTCTTTGGCTGTAAAAAGAAAAACTATATATTTTGAAAGTGGTGAGTATTCATTTTTGGCCTCTTGAACAAAATTTTATTTTTAAACTCGCGCCTTTCGTTGCAGCTTCAGGAATAAAACTCATTTAATTGCGTTTAAAGACTGATTCCACTTTAATTCAATTCGTAAATAATTAACAAGTGGATTTACTCAACCAACATTACAAGATATATATATTTAAATTAATAAATATATATTTCTTCTTGTTTTTACTATAAACAAATTTCGATGTTATCATAAGTTTTAAAACAAGTTTCTTGAAAAAATTAGGTAATTTACATAAATTTCATTTATTTTTTATCTTTAGTGAAATAAAATTTGTATGTATTCTGTTTAATGGTTTGTGTTTATTGATTTTTTTTAAATGGGATATTTGGAATACTTTGAAAAAGTAGAAATTCGATAGAAAAAGTATTTTAATGCATATTAAACAAATGAGTTAAGTTATTTTAATGGTTTTGATTTTTGGTCAACAAAAATTCATCACGTGGAGAATTTTGACAGAAAAGCGGTATCAAAGAATCTGATAAGAAAACTTAAAATGGAAGCTTCCAGAATCTGAGCTCTAGCGCCATTTGGTGTCGACAAATGAAAGTGTCAGTTTGTAGTATTCAATCCTTTAAAATTAGGTATACCAATGCATAAGTGTATTTTTGTTTTGTTTTCAATAAAAACTAATCATAACAGCTTTTTTTGCAATTTGAAGCATATAAGTAAATTTTACTCAAAACAGTGTTGTGTTTCTTCTGTTAAAATGGTATGTACAAAAGTTTGTTATTGTCAATCGTATAGATTTTCACATTTAGTGTTTACATTCAATTTATAATGAATGTATTGAAAATATTGAGACATATTATACTTGACCTTATTTATACTTATGCTCCGAACGACTTCGAATTTTTAAATTGTGATGACCCAATCCTAACAATTGATAGAAACCATCCGCCCTTGCTATTTGCTTCAAACTTGCTAGGCAATTCTTCAGTTTCTATAAATTTGAGATGATTTGTTCCAGTAGTGACCTGAAATAAGAAGAACTCCTGAATTGAAAAGACTGAAAACAAAAAAAAAACAACTGCACAAAAAACTCAAAAAATTTAATGATGACCATCTTTGTTATGAATATAATGACACAAAAAGACAACGTGAATTTGGAACAAAATTGACTTACAGAAATTACATCTTAAAAGATTTAAAAGAATCTTGAAACTACATCAATAGTAAACGCAGCCAGGATGTCTTCCCGAAAATGATGCAATATGAAAATTCTAGCTGTGATAATGACAAAGATATTTGTGACATTGAGCTTGACCTTAATTCAAAAAAACTAAGCAACATTATTGAAGAGCCTGTGATTAAGCACTGTGATATTTTAGAAGCTATTGGTAAAATAAATTGTAACTATACCCAAGCAGCAAAAGGGTTCTCAAGTAGAACAGAATACGTATTCTAGGTACTGACATTGTTCCTGCATGTGTTTTGCAAAAATGTTGTGATCCATTGAATGATATATTATTTATTTATATCACATTCTGGAAACCATCATTTTAATCCCATTGTTTAAGAAAGGTGCTATACNGTAAAATAAATTGTAACTATACCCAAGCAGCAAAAGGGTTCTCAAGTAGAACAGAATACGTATTCTAGGTACTGACATTGTTCCTGCATGTGTTTTGCAAAAATGTTGTGATCCATTGAATGATATATTATTTATTTATATCACATTCTGGAAACCATCATTTTAATCCCATTGTTTAAGAAAGGTGCTATACATGACGTGTCAAACTATATAGGGATAGCTAAACTGAGTGCAATACCAGAACTGTTTGAAGCTGATTTGACAAAAGATCTAACTTTCGAAGTGAAAAGCTTGATTTCGCCTTGCCAGAAAGAATTTTGTTCAGGAAAATCGACGCAAACTAATTTGTTAGATTTTTCATCATATACGAGGGCAGTTCAAAAAGTAGACAGTCTGAACATGAAAACACTATTTATTTACTAAAAGATAATTTTATTTCTCAACATAGTATTCTTTGAGGTCGATAGTTTTTTCTTAAACTTCATTAAGCCATTCTTTTAATACGATTTCTCAAACCCTTCAAAATACGCATTTGTTTCTAATTCCACTTCCTCGTTTGGTAGGTCGACCTGAACGGTGTTCGTCAATTGTGCCTATTCGACCACGTTTAAATTCGTCAAACCAATAAATCAATGTTGCTTTAGACGGAGCAGATGTGCCATAATATTTATCAAGCTTTTCCTTTGTTAATTTAGCGTTTTTTCGCCCAAAAAATAATGTTTAATCAATACCCGATATTCGTTTGTATCCATTATTTTTAAAAACTCGTTTTCTACGGCAGTCAACAAAAATCTATATGAGTTACTGTCACTTTCAATGTAACCTACTAATGGATGTTATTTTATAGGAAACATCGACTATTGATTTTTGATAATTCATTACTTTAGACAATAGGAGGAAAATCAAAATGTAATTTTTATGTATAAAATCGTAAAAGGAGACAATTGTCTTAATGTTCGTACTTACTTACTTTGTAAATATAGTCCACGCTAATACCGCTGAAATGAAACCTGATTTAANCGACTATTGATTTTTGATAATTCATTACTTTAGACAATAGGAGGAAAATCAAAATGTAATTTTTATGTATAAAATCGTAAAAGGAGACAATTGTCTTAATGTTCGTACTTACTTACTTTGTAAATATAGTCCACGCTAATACCGCTGAAATGAAACCTGATTTAATACGGATGAACCCAGTCACCCCCACACCGAACAAATTATGCATTTTGTAAAATCAAATTTTAAAGAATTTCAAACTAACAGCTTTTAAAAAAATATTTTTGAAATCAAAATTAAAATTATTAATTAGTATACAAAAGTATTACAGTTTTGTTGAACATATGAATGAAAAGTAAGTAGTAGTATTTATTTCAAATATCAATA
>JXPG01008557.1:0-13759 GCA_001015175.1 Megaselia abdita
GTATTTTTTTCAAAAAAACCCTAAAAATGTCTAATAATTTTACTACTTGGTAGTAATCTTTACTATCAACAGTAGTTTTTGCTATTAATAGAACATTTTACTAAGCTGAATTCGTTACTAAAACTTTAACTACTTAGTAGTAAAATTGTANTGTAGTAATTTTTGCTATACTTTTTATAGAAAATTCAATAGTAAATTTTACAACTAATTTACTACTTTCGTAGTTTAAGTTACTTATTAAAACAGGGTTTTTACTAATTATAGTGAAATTTACTACACGATAAAATCTACTACAAAACTTTTACTACTTAATTTTATCTGAGTATATTATCTAAGTAATATATAAAATATATAAGAATATCCACTTCTAAATACCGCCTGAATCTCTTAAAAAAAACCCTTACCCTGCTATTCTATAGGCATTTGAAGCATTGAAGATATAATTTTGTTTTTTTGAGCTGTCCAATCAGACACCGTAAAAGTTAGACATAGTATAGGGTATCAAAATAAATTTATTCTCCCAAAAATCGCAATTCCCTTCAAGTAATTTGTTTAGTGTGTTCAGCACAAGTGTTTTAGTTATGTGGATCCTTTTTTTTAAAACTCTAGTGGAAACCGATCCTTTCCAGGATCTTTTCTATCTTTCATAGCATTCTTGTATTCTAAAATACGCGGATGATATAAAATATCGAACTGTGTTGGTTTAACAACTGCTTCAAATAAATTCTAAAATCAGTGGAACTCAAATTTCTTGAAGTACTAATACTTTCACTTCTGAAAATTACAATCCATTCAAACCAATGTTTTTTTGAGTTGCTCACTTATGGTTTTTAAATATTCTTTCTTTTTATATGTACATATTTTCCTGTATTCCTTAAGTTTTTCGAAATACAAGTTTTTAAAATGATCTGAATGAGGTGATTTTCGAAAAACATTCATAAAGAGTACTGATTTTCTACGACATTTTTACTAATTGTAATCTGTGACTCTACTAAAAAGTTACTCAAAAACTCTTATGCCTAACGCAAAATCATGCAATAGTCACGGATTTTATATGTCCCCTTATGAAAGTTAATTTTCCCCCTACTGCTGTACAATCTCCAGTTGTACGTCCATTAAGTATAATCATGCTCCACTCGCTACCAAATTCCTCTTTTTATTTTCATTGACTTCAACATCTTCCGAAGATGTGGCAATTTTTGTTCCTTCAATTTTTTGTTACATACACTTGTATAAACCATCCGAAAACAAGCCCTCAGATCGAGTATCTGCCAATGCAAAACTGCCAAATAAGATCTGAAGAGTCATTTTCCACAAAAAAAAAAATAAAAACAATATTTTTTCTTTCGAATTGTTTTCAGATACTCCTTCTGATCCAAGAAAACCAAACAATAGATACATTTTTGAAAATATTAAGAAAAATTGATGAAAAATGTTAATTTGAATCTCAAAATGTTTCGATCTAATAAAAAAAAATACTATTTTTCATGAACTTTTAAAAAATATTCATGAAAAGTATTTGAAAAAAAAAATATTTTTCATGAACTTTTCAAAAATATTCATGAAAAGTATCTGATGTTTGGTTTTCTTGACTCGATAGCTACTGATGAAAGTTTCTACATTTTTTTGTTGTTATAACGAAAAATCTTAAGATAATTGACATTTTTCATAGACTTTTCTTCATATTTTCGAAAAAGTATCTATTGTTTGGTTTTCTTGACTCAGAAGGAGTATCTGAAAACGAATGGATTTAAAAATATTGTTTTCGTTGTTTTGTTTGAATGCGGAAGTTTTTGAATTTTTTGAATAAATATAATTCTATAAAATGTTAAAACAAATTTGTTTTATTAAATAAAAGCTATTTATAGTTATTCCATACAATTTTCAAATTATAATTATACATTTTGCCCACCCTTCGGACCAAATGAGTTTTAGTGACTTTATGATTACTAATACGATTTTTTATTTATTACAATCTTTTGTTTATTATATTATTAAATTTTTTTTATTGCTAAAGATTCTGGAAAAACTATTCTTATTTTATTATTGTTTAATGTTTAATTTTTCCCTACATTTTTTATTAATATTTTTATTATTATCATTATTTATTTCTTTTGATTTTGTTGTTGTGGAGGCTTTTCTTTAATTTTCTTTTTTTATACGCTTTACTGGGATTAAAACATCTTTGTATATGATATTAATTTTTTTTTATTTTTATTGTTATTATTATTATTTTTTTTTATTTGAGAGTTTTGTTACTTAATGATAACTTTTCTTCTATGATTTTAGTGTGAAGGAGAATCGATACAAAACCACTCATTAAAATTTAACGTAAAGTTCCAAATGAAATAATTCAATGTTATTTTGTCGAGGAAAAGAAAGCAACGGCCAAGGGAGGACTCGAACCCACAGCCTTTGCCTGTCTAGGACAATGCTCTATCCAATAGTTCTACAACGGCTTCTTTCTTTTTGTTGACAATGGATGTTTTTTTTTTATTTTGTGATTTGATTAATTTATAGACTAACATATTAGAAGAAATTCTCGGATTAATGAGTAATCCTTAAAAATTGATTTTTTTTGTTATTTCTCGTATTTAATTTCTTTTTATACTTATTTTATTTTTTATTTACTTTTCTTTTATCATTCTTTTTTTTTTTTAATTATTGTGGGTATTGCTTATTATGTTGAGGCTGAAACAATTGTAATTTTAGTCGTTTCCCTAATTTAAAAAAATATTTGCTATAATTGTGGAGTATTTATTTTTCAATTTCAATTTTGTTTATCAAGTTCAATTCAAGTTATTTATTTTTTTGTTGAAGCTGATTTTTTGTTTGTATTTCTTTAAAAGAATGTTTTTTTTTTATATTATGACTTATCTTAAAATATTATTTTATTTTTAATTATTTTTTAAAAATGGTGTTATTTAATGGCTAGTCAGACAAACCCTCACTTAAATAAAACACAATTCCTTGTTTAAATTTAAAAATGATTGACACAGAAAGTAACCTATTTACAATAACCTATTTACAATAATTTTTTTTTAGTTATTGTTTGTATTTATTGTTTTGATGAAATTTAAGGAATACTAATTTCAGATTTTTCCCTAATTTTTGGAATAGGGTATTTTTTTTATCTATGTTTTGTTATTAAAAAATATATCTATTATTTTTTTTTTCTTTTTTCAGTTTTTGTGGGTATTTATTTTTTTGTTGAAGCAATTTTATTTTTTGTTGTTTCAGTATTTTTTATAAAATCTTTTATTATTTTGTAGAGTATTTATTTATTGCTTGCTGAAATTCAGCTCTTTTTTTTGTTATCCAGATATATTTTTTAACTGCTCAGATACACTTTTTAACACATTGTAAAACCAAACAAAATTTGGAAACCGAACTGTTTCTGGAATCTGGGAATCTTCCTATCACAGAAATCGGTTCACTAATCTCGAAATCCATCTCTCTAATCTCTAGTCCAACCCATAACCATATTTCCTAAATTCTCGATTCAAAATATTTAAAAAAAACTGTATATATTTCTTACGTTTATTCAAACGTAACGCAAACCTTTTGGAGAGACTTATTTTAAGGCCTTCATTATTGTCATGGAAATGATTAAAGCTTAAGATTATAGATAATATTTTAAGGATTAGTTCACAGGTTTTTTTTCTCATTTACAATTGCTGTTTTATTAAATATTCGTTTGATGAGTTTAACACAATTATGACTGTTTTAAAATTCTTTATTGTTCTCTGTGTCTTTGAGATTGAGTTTATGGAAACATACTTATTTAAAAGCAGATTTATAGCATTATTGTCTTGTATATTTTGATCACTCTCTATAATATTGTTATTCTATTTTAAATAATTATCACGGGTTCAATATGTTCAACAAAAAATAAATAAAAAACTTGAAAAATCCTTTCAAAGCAAAATTTAAAAAAAATCTTATTCTTGATAATTTTATTTTTAAACAAATCTGCTAAAATTCGATATTAGAAAAAATCTATTAATAAAGCAAAGCACTACAAATGAAGCACTTCGGCGTTAAAGACTCAAAATTAGTTTTTCTCAATATGCAAAACCCATGAACATGTCAATTTTAAAAATTGAGTAATTGAAGAAAATCGTGTTATCCTGTCACTTACAGAATTTCTATATAAACAAATATCCTTTAAATAATAAACAATATTTTAGGCACGAGAGCATATATCTCATCTCGAGACATTGTCATTATAGGTTAGTCATGAATTTTCGTCGTGATGTGTAATATGCAGTGCATCATCAAACGAATCAAAAGAATAAAAATTGTTGCTCAATATGGAAAATGTATCTGTATCTGATTTTTCTTTGTTCGAAAATGTAGGTTGATGAAGATGACAATTACATTGATTTTTAAGATATTTGAATATAATATTATTTCACATTGAACATTTTTTCACATAACTCATATCCAAAAAGTCCTTCAAAAATAATGAAACTTGACACCTTGTGAGATTTAAATTAGATTTTTTCATATGCAAAACGTTTACAATGTAAAATTGAGATTCACCTTGAATATGCAAATTGCTATAGATATTTTTTTCACAGTTTTTTTTTTATTAAATTTTTTAAATTGTTTTTTTTATTAAAACAGTTTTTAAAAGTCACTTTTTTTAAGAATTTTTAAAAATTTCTAGAGATATCTGCGTGACAAACGCGATGGCGACACGAGTCACACTGAACTCTAACTTAAAGATACTCTCGAGTTAAACTGAAGTGAATGAAGTATCTTGTCGATCGTTTTACTGTTTTTGTTTTGTTTCTTTCGTCTTCTTTTCCATATACTTTATGCTTTACTTTTGATAAAGATGTTTCTTAAGCTGCGGTTACTATTGCTTTGTGTTTCGTTTTCATTGGGGAACGACTTGTGGCTTGAAACACACTTCGGCTTCTTATCTTTTATGGGGTGGGTTTTTCGTTCTCTTTCTCTTATGTGGAATTTGAATCAGTTTGTTTTGGTTTACCGGCTTTTTTGTGGGATTTTTGATATGCGATTATTTTAATAAATCACAAGTAATTAGAACAAAAAGGTTAAGAAACAAGTTTACTTAAATACTAACGACTGTATAATTATAAGCCACGAATCTGTTAATTGGAGCCAACGGCATTCCCACGAAATTTATTCCGTGAAATATCAAATTAATATCTTAATTACAAAACCGCAAGCATTAAATAAGCATACGATCGATCGATTACCTCGTCAATAAGCCCACTCATAAATAGCAAACATAGCACTTCATTAAATTTGTTCTGACTTCCCGCAACAGACCAAGAAGTAGCCTTGAAAAATCATCATTTGGTGGCAATAAATTGGTATTTTATGCATTTAGTTTTGGTCTTACAAGTTCCACTTGTCGACTTTTAGTATTTATGTTAAAGAGCAGAGCTACTTATGACAGCTTATATTACATGGAAAACCGCAGTTTACTTTATGAGCTTAGTCTGGGTCTTCATTTCCGATATTATATTTCTTCTGACTGACTAACGTGAAGTGAAGAGTTCATTGATTTTCAGTACAAATTGCAACAAACAATATGAAATTGTATATAATCTTCGAGGTTGACTTTTAAGGTAGGGTGGTATGCTATGGGATTTTTGATTTGAGAATTTATGTATTTTAGAACTATATACTACATGTAATACAAGTATTTTGAATTTTTTATTATTTTATTTATTTTTGTAAATTTTACAAAAATGTGAAGTTCTTATGTTCATACTTTGTCCGAACAAATATACAATATACAAGACTACAGACTACAGACTACAGACTACAGACTACAGACTACAGACTACAGACTAGATGGTCGTGGAACATTGAGAGGAGTCAATGATGTGTGAAATCGAAGGAAGGATAAGGATAAGTTGCTTGAAATCTGGAATATACGATACTGTACCTTTTGTGATCTTATTAAATGGGCAATAAAGGAAATGGTAAAACAGGTAATGTCGGGAAGGAATAATTGCAGATGAGAATGAAATTTCTGAATTCGAATGGGTTTCAAGACTTCAGAGTAAATCCTTCAGCTTCACACAAAATAATTTGTTTTAAACTTGGAGAAAATGCATGGTCAAACACAATAAAAACCATTTCAAAAATGGCCCGATATAATTCGCTGATCTTGAAATTGTTCTCTCTCTCTCAAAGCCATAAATAGAAAACAAAAAGGCAGCTCTGAATTAATCACAATCTTTAAAAATATTTTAAACCCCTTTGGATTTCCTTTAATTAGTTTTAAAGACTCTTCTCATCACTTAAAAACTTTAAAATCCAGTAATTATAAAAGCAGACTTAAAGACATTTTGTTGAAATCATTGATATTGGTAGTCAATAAGATCATATAGGTTTTAGTTTTATTTTACTATGAAATTCTTTTTTTTTTAATTATTAAATATATGAAAATTATTTTATTTTGAATGAAATGCATTAAATTAAGTAAAATTTCATATAAACATTTTAGGATATTTTTTTAAAAATACTTTTTTTTTATTTTCTATTTTTTTTTTTCTTTTTTTTTATATGTTTTTTTTTTTATAAATTTTGGACTTTATTGTTTGTATGAAGCTGCATGATTTCTTTAAATTTCTTTTTTTGTTATTCCTTTGTATTTGTGTTAATGGTTTTTGTGGTTTAATATTTTGTTTTAATTACTACTTTTTTATGTTTAATTTTTTAAGTGTTGTTGTTCTGAAAAATATTTATTTAAATAAAATAGATTTTGTTTGCGAAATTTGTTGAAGAACCTGGACATATTTTGTTGATTTTTAAAAATATAATATAATTTTTAATATTATTTCGTCGCTTTCAGAAGAGTTTTTGAAAAAATTGTATATTTTTTGATGCTAATATTTTAGTATATTTATTACAATGAAATGTTAGAAAGAGAGAGAAAACGAGAATCGTTCCGGGCCGAAGTACATTATTAACGTAACCATTATTCGTTAACAATCAAAATCGATGTTTTTGCCCTGTCTTAAAATAATAAACAAAGCTGTTTTTGAAAAAGAATATTGAAACTCTTGAAATTTTAAAGATTCAAATCCCAATTATTAAAAAAAAAATAAAAATAACAATTATATATAAATGTATTTATAAATATTTGTCATTATTTTAAATTTTTTTCATATTTTGTGAATTTTATACAATAATTTCCGCCTTTGACAATTATAAAAATTGTAACAAATTATAACTTTTGTTAATTTATTTTATTTATCAAATAAAAACCATGTATTTTTAGAAATAGGCAAAAATATACCTGAATCAAAACCAGACATTATAAACAAAGTAAAGTACAATTTTTAGGAATCATAGATTTTTTTTTTAATTTTACTTACTTTTTAAAATTAGAAAAAGTGAATTTGTTTTATTTGAGTACATGGAAAAATTGTATCCTTAAGAAAACTACAAAAGCAAAATGTTTACAAGTTTTTCTTTGATTTATTTAATCACTGAAAACACGAAATGTGTACCCTACGTATTTCAATGTACTGTAATAGGAAATATTCAATATGTAAATTAATTCACTTTTTTCGTTGGATGAATTTATTTGCGTGTGGTATTTACTGCTGCACTTTCTGGATTTTTTGAAATCAATTTCTATTAAGCTGTTTGGTTTATTTAAATTTATTAGTAATTATTTTTTTTTGTCTTTAACTTAAATAAAGTGTATTCATTTTCTAGGAACAAACATGTATAAAGAATCTTGATACAAAATCATTCCAAATAATAACAAAATCCTAAAATCATAACAAAAACCATTATTTTTGTTTTGTTGTTTCTTAAAACTTTATATTTTGTATAGCTGAATATTCAAGATCCAAACAAAATCATCGAAAATACCGAAAATCTAAAAATCACTACAAAATACACAAAATTACAATATTGCTTTCTTGTACACAATATTTGAGTCATGTTCACAGATCGTGATTTTATTACGTTTATTTTTAAAATTTTCTTGCATACTTATTTTTAAATATTTTTATTTAATCTTTATTATTTGCTTTCTGTTTTTTCATATGTTTATTGTTTGGATGAAGCTAAACAATGAGGGGTTCTCTTTATAGTTTTTTTACAAAAAAATAAGGATTTTTTTTTTTCACGATAACTTTTTAATTTAATCATTTAAAAGACTTTCTAGAAGAAAAGTTTTGTTATCGTTTTTCACAAAAAAATATGTAAAATTTTAGTTCATTTTTTTTTACGAAAACTTTTTAATTTAATCAAGCAAATTTGAAGAAGTTGAATTTTTGTTACGAAAACTTTTGAATTTAATCATTTAAAAGTCTTTCTAGAAGAAAAGTTTTGTTAAATAGCAAATTTGAAGAAGTTGAATTTTTTACACAAAACATCAATAAAGGTTACCCCTTATCGTTTTTCACAAAAAAAATACTGGAAATTTTAGTTCGTTTTTTTTAAAGAAAACCTTTAAATTTAATCACAAAAAATTATTTAAAATTTTAGTTCATTTTTTTTACAAAAATGTCTTAATTTAATCATTTAAAAAATTTTCTGGAAGAAAACTTTTGTTAAAAAGCGAATTTAAAGAATTTGAATTGAAAAACAAATTTGAAGAAATTTAATTTTTTACACAAAAAATCAATAAGGGGTACCCCTTATCGTTTTTTACAAAAAAATACGGGAAATTTTAGTTCGTTTTTTTTTACGGAATGTTTTTAATTTAATTTAATCATTTAAAAGACTTTCTAGAAAAGAAGTTTTGTTAAATAGCAAATTTGAAGAAGTTGAATTTTTTACACAAAAAATCAATAAAGGTTACCCCTTATCGTTTTTCACAAAAAAAATACTGGAAATTTTAGTTTGTTTTTTTTTCGAAAACTTTTTAATTTAATCAAGCGAATTTGAAGAAGATGAATTTTTGACACAAAAAATCAATAAAGGGTACCCTTAACGGTTTTCACAAAAAATTATGTAAAATTTTAGTTCATTTTTTTTACAAAAATGTCTTAATTTAATCATTTAAAAAAAATTCTGGAAGAAAACTTTTGTTAAAAAGCGAATTTAAAGAATTTGAATTGAAAAACAAATTTGAAGAAATTTAATTTTTTACACAAAAAATCAATAAGGGGTACCCCTTATCGTTTTTTACAAAAAAATACGGGAAATTTTAGTTCGTTTTTTTTTACGAAAACTTCCTAATTTAATCAAGCAAATTTGAAGAAGTTGAATTTTTGACACAAAAAATCAATAAAGGATACCCTTAACGGTTTTCAAACAAAAATGTCTTAATTTAATAATTTAAAAAATTTTCTGGAAGAAACTTTTGTTAAAAAGCGAATTTAAAGAATTTGAATTTTTTACTTTTATCAATAAGGGGTACCCCTTATCGTTTTTTACAAAAAAATACGGGAAAATTTAGTTCGTTTTTTTTCGAAAACTTTTTAATTTAATCAAGCGAATTTGAAGAAGTTTTGTTAAATAGCAAATTTGAAGAAGTTGAATTTTTTACACAAAAAATCAATAAAGGTTACCCCTTATCGTTTTTCACAAAAAAAATACTGGAAATTTTAGTTTGTTTTTTTTTCGAAAACTTTTTAATTTAATCAAGCGAATTTGAAGAAGATGAATTTTTGACACAAAAAATCAATAAAGGGTACCCTTAACGGTTTTCACAAAAAATTATGTAAAATTTTAGTTCATTTTTTTTACAAAAATGTTTTAATTTAATCATTCATACAATTTTCTGGAAGAAAGCTTTTGTTAAAAAGCGAATTTAAAGAATTTGAATTGAAAAACAAATTTGAAGAAATTTAATTTTTTACACAAAAAATCAATAAGGGGTACCCCTTATCGTTTTTTACAAAAAAATACGGGAAATTTTAGTTCGTTTTTTTTACGGAATGTTTTTAATTTAATTTAATCATTTAAAAGACTTTCTAGAAGAAAAGTTTTGTTAAATAGCAAATTTGAAGAAGTTGAATTTTTTACACAAAAAATCAATAAAGGTTACCCCTTATCGTTTTTCACAAAAAAAATACTGGAAATTTTAGTTTGTTTTTTTTTCGAAAACTTTTTAATTTAATCAAGCGAATTTGAAGAAGATGAATTTTTGACACAAAAAATCAATAAAGGGTACCCTTAACGGTTTTCACAAAAAATTATGTAAAATTTTAGTTCATTTTTTTTACAAAAATGTTTTAATTTAATCATTCATACAATTTTCTGGAAGAAAGCTTTTGTTAAAAAGCGAATTTAAAGAATTTGAATTGAAAAACAAATTTGAAGAAATTTAATTTTTTACACAAAAAATCAATAAGGGGTACCCCTTATCGTTTTTTACAAAA
Organism: Megaselia abdita; assembly: GCA_001015175.1. Taxonomy (NCBI): domain Eukaryota; kingdom Metazoa; phylum Arthropoda; class Insecta; order Diptera; family Phoridae; genus Megaselia; species Megaselia abdita. The sequence continues at coordinate 10,335 of JXPG01008557.1, forward strand.
AAATACGGGAAATTTTAGTTCGTTTTTTTTACGGAATGTTTTTAATTTAATTTAATCATTTAAAAGACTTTCTAGAAGAAAAGTTTTGTTAAATAGCAAATTTGAAGAAGTTGAATTTTTGACACAAAAAATCAATAAATGGTTCCCTTTATAGTTTCTCACAAAAAGTTTTAAGGACAATTTTAGTTTTTTTTTACGATAGCTTTTTAATTTAATCATTTAAAAGACTTTCTAGAAGAAAAGTTTTGTTAAATAGCAAATTTGAAGAAGTTGAATTTTTGACACAAAAAATCAATAAATGGTTCCCTTTATAGTTTCTCACAAAAAGTTTTAAGGACAATTTTAGTTTTTTTTTACGATAGCTTTTTAATTTAATCATTTAAAAGACTTTCTAGAAGAAAAGTATTGTTAAATAGCAAATTTGAAGGAGTTAATCCCTTATCGTTTTCACAAAAAAGTTCGTTTTTTTTTTTTTACGAAAACTTCTTAATTTAATCAGGCGAATTTTGAAGAAGTTGAATTTTTTACACAAAAAATTAATAATTTTTTTTTACGAAACGCTTTTTTTTAAGAAAACCTCTTAATTTAATAATTTTAAAGACTTTCTAGAAGAAAAGTTTTTTGAATTTTCAGAAGTTGAATGGGTATATATTTCCGGCAATATCTCATTTTAAAGATCTTACTGACTACTATGAAAGGTAGTTCTACTTTATGTAATTCCATAGACCACTAAAAACCTCGCAAACCCAAATCGGAACACCCTAAGCCGAGACAAAAAAACAGTGTAATATTTCAATTCCATGAAACTTGAGTAAGCGAATGAAACACACTTGTCTTACAGTGGACTCTGAAACAATGCCGGAATCCAACTGGTTATCATATTTCACTCTCACTCTCGACGATCTACGTCTATATGGTCCACAGACTATCTCGGTGATGGATATTCATGTCTTGTCTGTGACTTACTATTAAATATGCAGTATAACGTATACGCTATGAATAAGAGCAGAGTAGCCATGAGAACATGCGTAAAAGTAAAACCACTAGTTTGCTTATGAAAAATTGTAGATTATTGTAATTAATCGAGAGAGTTAGTCAATCTTATGGAAATGTATAATAATACAAATATAGGCAGACTAAACAAACTTACAAAAAAAAATCCACAGTCCCATGAGAAATGTGCAGAATTATACAAAAGTGTTGATGGTTATAACTGATATGTGCAACTACGTTCACTTTTTATATATGGTTATTAAAGACTAGTTCATGGTTAGGTTTTATTGGAATTTTATTAAATTAATAAGAAAAAATTAATAAGAAAGAAAAACTGAAAATACCTAACATTTTATGGAGAATATTTTGCTGTTAATATTGCAATTCATTATGAAAAGTATTCTTCTTATTTGTAAGTAACATGTGGTTATGAAATTTTTTGATCTGCAATGTGTAGCGTATACTTTATCTGCGATCTCGTTTGAAGATTAATGGGAACACATATATTGTTCGCCTGCTTTGCGTATTTGAGTTCCGTTCATTTCTTTATAGTTTACGGTTTATGGTTTACCACTCAATTGGAACCACGACACTCCCAAAACTTACAAACTTTACAAATTGAGTTAACCGAGATCATTATGAGTGTAATTGAGCAGGTTTAAGATGTTTATCTTGTCTGGTATTTATGTGGTAAGTTCAGAGGTCTTGGGATATGGATTGATTTTTTATTGATGTCTTAAATTCAATGAATATCTATTGTACTATAGATGCTACTTTGATAAAGAAGAGGTACTCTACTATAATGTTACTTATAAGTGGTTAGAATTTTAAGAACAGTAAAAACTGCATTTTCTAATGTTGAATGTTACGGGATTAGGACAACAGCCAGTCCCATTTTAGCCGCTTTATTAGTGGAAGACTTAGCAAATTATGTGGTAGAAACGTTTTTCTTTCACATTCAAATTTAAGGTTTATGTGGATTAATATGCTGATATAAAACAAAATAAAAATGTTGATAGTCTTCAAAATTTCCAAGTTATTCTAAAATGATTATTTCATGAATTTGACTGATAGCTTGATTAAGGAATATTTTTCCCGATTGAGTGCTTTAGATGTTCACCCAGAGGCTACAGAAATAAAATGGTCTCACTCAAACCACTCAAAAAATATTTGAAATTATAGTTATAAATTAACGTCATGTAACATCCACCAATTTATTTTCAACAAAATAAAAGACAAAGTTTAAAACAAAGTCAAATTTGTGCTGATTTACGAGTTTTTATTAAATGTTGCTTATTTTACCCAATATATGTTGATTTACAATTGTTACAATAATATCGTAAAATTGTAACAATTGTGAAGCTACATATATTGGAGAAACTAAGCAATATTTAAAACAACTCGTAAAGCAACACAAAGGTGACACTAAAGTTAAAGGAGAAGCATTGACAAAATAGACTTTAACTAATATAGAAAGATAACCGCAGAAAGTTGTAAATTTTCGAGAATAAATAATATACATAAGACTCAAGACAGGGAAGTCAATGAGGACAAATAACTTGAACAAAATTTATAATGCTTCGTTAAACTACATGAATAAAATAACCGAACTACACAATCAAAAATAAACCCTATTGCTCTAAACCCCTGAAATTCAATTAAAGTACGTTGTCATTACATAAGATCAAAATTGCTATTTAAAAAAAAAACTTAAATTACTATAGTTTGTACTACAAATATTGATAATGAGTTCAGTTAGTAAAAATTACAATTAATTGATTTAATTAAATTTTTTAGGAAATCATTCAATTGAATCATTAAGTTTTTCAGTCAGATATTTTTGTTTTTCATTTTACTATAAAACTATTTTAATTTTACATTTATGTTCATCATCTTTTTTTTTCCAAGAATAAGCTTCAACCCAGACAATGTCTTTTTTATTTTACTTCAAAAAGTAGTAAATTTTACTAGCATACCAAACGGTTGAAAATCCAGCATTAGCTTTGAACTTTGCGTCGCATTCATGTTTCTTATTGTTACTTTATATTGCTATTTAATTTTACTTCAATACTTAAGGATATGCACTCCAAGGTGTTAAAACTTTGTTGAATTTATTGTTAAGTGTACGAGCTCAAAACCTACCACAAACATTGCTTTTAATATGCAGATAAACAAAAATGTAAAATGTTAATAATTACCTTACTAATTTAATTAAATTATCTTACTAATTTCTGATTAGATCTTCAAACCCTTACAATTTTTGGGGAATTCCTAAATGCAGTGGCGTAGGAAAGCCAAAGACAAGATAAGCAAGAATGAAATTTGCCCGTAAACCAATAAGAACTCCAGGGGAAACATAAAACCATTAAAGGAAAGAGAATTTCTACGCCTCTCTTAAAAATGATCAATTTTTAATTGTGTTGCTGATGAGT